>JARJDW010024094.1:0-17281 GCA_030264715.1 Adinopsis sp. GC000173 | reverse complement strand
ACAAACATTACACATAGAAATTAAAAGCTTAAAATTAAATTTGTTACAAACGAAATAAAAATATTAAGCTCATTGAAACAAAACCCTAAACCACATAACTGCGATCGCCAAGTCTCCACCAAGTACTATTTCACACTCATGCTGCAAAGTAAACTACACCACAACTTTTCGTTTAACAGTCTATTTTGTTGTAGTTGCAGTAAAGCCTACCGAAATTTATTTATTAATTTATTTGACACATAGCGAAGTATGAACAAACAGATTTAATTATTGAACCTTTACTTTATACCTACATCAAATACACTATGTTCTGCAAATGTGCAGTCTAAACATGATTGATTGCACCTTTTCTTTAAATATGATGACCTGCTACTTCGGAACTGTGCTATAATATCCAGTAATACATAGCAAGTTATCGTTTAGTCTATTCTATGTACCTATAATTGAACTATTGAAATTCGATGTTTTATATTTAATTCTTACGACAAATGTGCTGCTATATGTAGTACAAACAGATTAAATTATTAAGTTACTGTAACATAGATGTGAAATCCACCCAATATTAGTCAATAATTTCGCAGTGAAACATAATACATTTTTGCATCTGTATTTTACATATAGGTATATGGTCGACATGTATTGTAATTCATTTACAATTTTGGCATAACGAAATTTCAAAGATGTGTTAGCAAAATTTAGACATTCCAGTTGAAACAATTATGTGTGCCACTCGTTAAAACGGTTTCGGTGCACATTTTTTGTTCTACCAATAATTTTGGTGGAATATTATGACTGTTATAAACGATAATCTAGTGATCCAATTTTTATGTAAATATTATAATATATAAATATATTTTTATGAAAGTTGGGGGTATCCAATTGTCAAAAGACCACCCTCTTTTTGAGCGTGACATACAAAATTGTTCTAACTAGTGTACTATCGAACGCAAAAAATTCCGAAAAAAATCCGAATGGTCAAATATTAGTTACCTGAAACTAATCCATGCCAAAAATAAAAAAATTGCATACTCTCTAATTAATCTAAACTGTCAAAATTCAGGTAAACGCAGATATCGATAAAATTTCAGTTTCTGGAATTTTTTCGGATTTTTTTGCGTTCGATAGTACATATTGCTACTGAGGTACAAGTTGTAAACATTCTTGTAAAAAATGACTTTTAAATAAAGGGACTATTTATTTATTTATTAGAATCATTCTCACAAAATTGCCATGACGGTATATTTAGTAGAAATTAAGGTAATATTGTCATATAAAATTTGTATATTAAATAACAGCTTGTACCTCAGCTGTTAAAATAACATATTTTTGAAACGCCTAATTAAAAACCAATGCGTTTTAATTCATTATTACCAATCATGAGTAAAATATACAATGCACAAAAATTAATCATCAAATAAATTAGCGGTACTTCAGGAGCTTCCTCATGCAGAAATAAATAAACAATGTTTTTTTTGTAAAATAGCATGCGTGCACAATTACCGCACAAAACCTGTTAGTTGTAAATATTTGAATGAAATTAATAATTATTATGATAAATAACTGATAATTCAATAATAATATTTCGTTAGACGAACAGTTAGCTTAAAACGTTTTATTTGCAGCGGCACGACCAGGAAACGTATGCTACAGTAACGCACACTGCCGTTTATGGACCGCTGACAGCCATTGTGACTTTCTCATCCCGAATTTGTTCGGTCGGTGTCAGTGCAATTCGCCATTCAGGCAGCTGGGCGACTCGTGCGTCCGATCCGCATTTCCAACCACCACACCATATCCAACAACGACACCAACTCCAACCACCATTATTCCAACCACTCCAACGCCCGACGTAAACCTCAACTCCATACCGGACTCGAATCCGTTCGCCTCGTCGACGAAGCTCACCACCCAGTCGCGCACCTTCTCACCGACGGCGGAGGTGACCACCTATCGGCCGGACTTCACCACCCGGTTAACGGTGGCGACGCGCGTCACCACGATGGAACCATACTCGACGCCCGTGCCCAGCACTGTTCTGTTCTCGACCACAACCACCAGTAAATACTTTAAATTTATCAATCGTTATCGTTTGTATGAGTTATTAAGATAGCACTAATCATCTGCATGACTCTCACTAATATGCGAATTCATTTTTATTTTATCATTTTTATGGTGTTTTGGGGCATTTGGGATCTGAGGGGATGTTTGAAATGAATAATTTCATGCATTTGGTATTAGGTATCTGATCTCATTTTTTAATTTTTTTTATTATGAATGTTCATGTCATATACGTGTATTAATTCCTAGAATAAATTAGTGATCGTTCCGAACTAAATGTTTTTTGTGTTTAATTGGGATGATTCGGAGAGATAAGAAATACAGATAATCAAAAAAAATATGCATGATTGGTGTGTTTCTTGTCTTGTTCTCTGTAAGGATTTTGCGAAAGTGTATGGATATATTTACAGCGCCAGCGCCTTCGACGACACGAATACGCACAAGAATAGATGATAGTCATGTAGCTGTAAGTTTAGGCCTGCCTTGCGTAACGGATCTCCAATGTCGAGCGGCAGATGCCTCGTCTAGATGCATCGATGGCGTTTGCGATTGCATCGTAAGGTCGAATAGCAGCACGTCCTGTTCTGCGAGAAATCGCGGATGTATTCCAGGCACCTTTCAGGTAAGAATGATAGCATCATATTATACAGGGGGTTTCATTCAAACGTATACATGTATGAAATATAATCTCTAATCTTAAACATTCAATTTTTGATTGGAATTTTTCATTCCGACGCAAAATACATCAATTTGGATGCGGATAGTGACAAATAGCAAGGGATGGGATTAATACAGTGATTTTATGTGAAAAAAGCAAGAAAACGCTTCAAAAACACGATTTTTAAGTGAATTCGTGTTTGACATGAGGACGCACTTTAGTGCACTTCCCAAATCAACAAACGCCAAATTGAAATTCACTTAAAAATTGCATTTTTAAAGCGTTTTTCTTGCTTCTTTTGCTTAAAATCAATGAAAACTGTCTGTCTCTTGCTATTTATTACCATTTGTTTTAAAATTGAAGCGATTTAACGTCGGAATGAGTAAAAATATGCTTCCAACCTCACTTTTCGATTTTCACTCATTCTGACGTGAAAAAAAGCGTCAATCTGCATGCAGATGGTGACAAATAGCAAGGAATAGATATTTTACATTGGTTTCGTGTGAAAACCGCATCGAAATCGCTTCCAAAATGCGATTTTTGAGTGAATTTCCTCCTTTCATATGAAAGGAGAGAATTTTTTACGAATTTCAACAAATTTTTCTTTCATTTTTTGGCATTTTTCATCAAAGCATTTAAACATTTTAAACGAAATCGTTTGAAAAACAAGAAGAACTCAATTTTTCTTGCATTTTCGATTGATATCAATGAAAGTGGATAAACAATTTGGTGGAAAATGTCGAAAGATCAAAAATCCCCATAAGCATAGATTATATTTTGTATATGAATACCTTTGTATGAAACGCACTGTATGTAGGTATAGGAATAAATCATATTGTATTGCATTTCGTTTATTGTTACTGTAGTGCCGCAGCACAGGAACGTGCATAAGTTGGTTCTTCGTATGCGACGGACGTCGAGATTGTAGCGATGGCTCGGACGAGGAATGTTCATTAAGCAAATGTCCCATTGAGGCGTTCCGCTGTAAATCAAGCGGACGGTGTGTGTCGCGCGCGAGCCGCTGCGATGGCATCAAAGATTGTCCGGGCGGCGAGGATGAGGTTGATTGTCAGGCGACGGGCAAGCGCGGCTGTCCATCAGATACATTTCAATGCGCTGATGGTAAATGCGTGCCGGAGTATGAATTTTGCAATGCGATTATCGGATGCAGCGATGGGAGCGACGAGCCGGCACACATTTGTCGCGGACGTGCACGCCGCCGTCTCTCCGAGTATTGTCCTTTGCGATGCGGCAATGGTAGGTGTAGGTCGAGTGCCATTGCATGCTCAGGACGAGACGGATGTGGAGATGGCACCGATGAGCATAACTGCTCCGTTTGCCGTAAGTTTTTATTTAGTATTTCCATCTAAGCGACAAAAATCACACACACAAACACGGCTTTTATTTCATAATAAAACTAAGCCGCTTGTCAAGCAACAATTTTTTTCTGTCTCTCAAAACACGCTTTTTCATTTCATAAATTATTATTATTGTCTACTAACAGCACTTGCACAGCAAGAAGCATGTGTTTGAGTATCCGTCTGACTTAGTTCTTATAAGGAAATTCAACGTTGCTGGACAAGTTTTAGGTGACAATTAAAACTTGCCATAAACATTTTAAATTAGCACATAACAAATTGCAATTAACTAATAGATTCTTAAAGAAATTAGCAATTTGCATTAATTGTCAGATATTTGCTGTTTCTACAAATTTGTGACTACAATCTTAAACTATAAAATCTTTTATTATCATCATAAACAAAATTTGAATTAGCTATTTGCATTATGAAACGTTTCATTAAACTCAATTGTTTGTAATGGAATTTACACTTCTTATCTATGTAGAAACAATCTTGCAGCATAAATTACACCTCCACGTTCATTTTTAAATATATAGCAAACAAATGTGTCATCTTTTAATATAAATAATTGTTTGTTTGTTTTAGGATGTCCGATAACGAAAATAAGAAGATTATAATTGTTGTCTTCTTCCAAATCACGAACGTAAAAGTTTTGTTATTGCGTATTAATGCCAAATACAAAATCAATTCATTATTTTATATATATATATGATGTATTATATTTATTATATTCTATTATGTATACATAATTAATTTATTGTAGATGTTAATTTAATTTAATCTAAAAGTATTCCTTACTAGCGTTAACGTAGTGTAGCTTAATTAGGATTGAGAAGAAAATATTGTGTATATAAAATCATTTCTTCTTTTATATTCCTTTCAACCAACTGCTGAAAAATGATATTTTAAATAATTATAACTAACTAGTATGTGAAGATCACTGTATTGTATGGAAATAATATGGAAACGAAAAACTCAACAAGTTGTTGTTTATTTTATAATTATTTACAGCTAACTTTTCATTAATGAAGAATATTATGAATGTATGTAAATAAATCTGAATATCTATAAACAAATTTATATTTATATTTTAATTATATATTGTACACTATTATAATTTAATTATTATTATTATATAAAGCTGTAACAATTTAGAGAAGTAAGAAGCATTCCTATATATTTAAAATAAAATATATTTGTAATTACATGATTACATTAATGATGAACAAGAGTATCTTATTTTTTACAAGTTTTACTTGATCGTTTTTTATTTACACATGTTAACAACTTTAAATAATGAGATAATTATTTTAATAGTGAACATGTGAATTTTTTTATTTCGTTGTTCTTTTTCTTAATAAACGGAATCGTGCAATTATAGCCTGTTACTTGTATTATCCTATCTTGTCGAGTAATTTAAACTATTATTAAATTAACTAAATTAAAGTAAAATTAAACAAAAAATAAACTCTCTCATTAGATAGATGCTTTTGCAAGTACATACATACATACATGTTCATCCCAATTCGAGACTTGTCTTAGGATGGATGCATTCTTAATGTTAAACTGTATCAGAAATTATGCAATAAATACCTGATTAATAATAGATAATTTTATGATAATTACTAATGGAATTTCCTAAATGATGATGAAGTAAGTATCTATTCCTGTTTGTGGATTTATCAAACTTATACTTATTATATAAGATTAAAAATTAATTACAATTTAGAAACCACTAAGTGGTCAATTTTTTTCTTCAATCTATTACGTAAGTAGATACTTTTAAAATAAATAGTGAAATCACTTTTAAAATTATTCAAATCTTCGAATTGATATCTTCCTATAATCTTACGTTTACAGTGTTAAAAAATTAGTCATATTTATCTTGTAATTATCAATAATTACATATATTATCTAGGATGTGTATCACAAAAATTATTCTATTCTTTTAACATTTATACGTATTATTTACTACATTACTTTTTGTTGTACTCTCATGACCTAGATGAATAAAATATATACAATAATAGGTTGTTTTTCGTTTTTAATAGATATGATGAGATATTTAAAATATCTCTCTTGGGATTTTTCATGTATTGAAATTTATTAAATGGATCGTTCACAAATAGAAGTAATTAATAACAAGTATATATTTTAAAATTCATCATTTTTTTCTATTTTTAAAACAAAACACTCATCTTTAATAAGCATAAAAATTATTGCACTATTTATAAACATAAAATACATTTATTTTTGCCTTCCAGTACGATGATAATAGTGAAAACGCCAATTTTTTATTAGGAAGCAGTTGGTGAAAATCAAATGTGATGTTTTCAATAAAAAACGAACAAAATTAAGAGTATCAATAGGTTTCTGCCACGGAGTTGGTGGCCATCATCAGTTGTATCTATTTACTCGGTTTTAAAACGACAATTAATAATCATATGAACATAATGTGAAAATTATAAAAGAGATTTACATCATACATTAGAGCATCTTGTGACACCAAGAACATGGTTTATATTATTTTTATATTATACCAACTGATCATAGCCACAAAGTCTGTGGCCGAAACGTATTGATATACTCAATTTTGTTTGTTTTCATTAAAATCACACATCTAGTTTTTACCAACTCATTCCTAATAAAAAATTCGCGTTCTAACTATTATTATAAAACAGATTTGATACCTAGTTAATTGACCAAATGATTTTCAGTGCATTTCGTTTGACATTTGCGATCTGAATTAAAGATGTGATAGACCATCAAATTGTTTTGGCTTTGGTATTAGACGAAACTATTAAGAATAATTAATGCATTATTTTTAGTTTTGATGAATTTATTTAGACTTAAAAATGCATTTACTCGTTCAAGTATCGCAAGTAATGCTGTGAAATTTATTTATCTTTCTGTTACACTTTGTGAATATACTCCAAATGTACTTTACTTTATTCCTCATGCCCCTCTTCAGTTTACTACCCGTTATTCTTTAATGATTCTTAATCGTAATGCTGCTTATAATCATTACTCATACGTTATCTGTCGACTTTGAATACATCCTGTATAAGAAAGCACTTGATAAGTTCACATATTTATGCAAAATTAATGTATTTCGACCAGTATGAGTACAAATATATTAAATAAGGCGTTCCTTACTACAATAGAAGGGTAAAGTGAGAAAATAATATCTGGAACACCTGCAAACTATACTGTCTAATTAATGATGTTGTAACAGATTGAAAATTTTTAATACAATGTACAATAAGTTCAAAGTCAATTCGAACGCAATCATACAAAACTAAACCTTCGTGGAAAATAAAAACTTATGCACAAAACAGTGATATAATCTCATTAGAAAACATAATCATATAAAAACCTATAGCCGCAAACGATTACCTCAAGAATTAAAGAGAGCTACTTCTTTAGTTCTTATTTTATATCACTGTTTTGTGCATAAGTTTTTATTTTCCACGAAGGTCTAGTTTTGTATAATAGCGTTCGAATTGACTTTGAACTTATTGTATTATGTCGAATACTTTTAAGTCTAGTATCACGGTCATGGAGCAAATGATTACTACAAATTTAAGGAATATTCTGTGACAGTTTATAGGCAAATATCTTTAAGCAATGTTGTTCAACTTTATCAAATGGAACAGGTTAGTATTAGAGAATAGTTATTCTTCCCGATGTAGGACATATGGCCATTTTAAATTTGGACGAAGACATAAAATAATTCATTAATCTATGGAAAATTTAGACAAATTATCCTACAATCCAAGAATTTGATATTGATGTTTAAATATCGAAGTGAATTTACCTCTTTTATGCAAAAACAATATTGATTTCAAATGTCAATAATATTAGAATTACCAGATGAACTAATGAGCCAATTTCGCGAAGGTATCAAAATATATTGTCAATAAATTTAAATTTTAGAGTTATTTAGTGGTAAAAGTGTTAATTTCCTGAGCTATTTTAGTCAAACTTTTCGCACATATGTTATTTTTCTCAACACCTTGCATTAACCATGTAAGTACATGTATTTTATCTGTGGTGCATTCCGTGGGAGCAGCAAATGATTAATAATTAAATAAAATTTAATTCGATAATACAGAAGGTTCAAGCACAAATTATCGTATTTAATTGGCGGCATTGACATTTGTCAAGCTGCACTTATCCTAACCTGAGTTTCATGAATTTTGTACGGTGACACAACGTGAAGATTCTATTTAGCGAGTGAACGAAAGTTCAAAGGAGCAAAATTGGACATACGTTTACTTATTTATTGAGTAAATATCATTAACATTTAACAGCAGCCCGTTATAGAGTGAGTATAATTGATAATAAAAAAAAATATGATTAGTCTATATTTGAACGTTCCCACGTGCAGACTGTATCGATTTTTTGCTAGACGAAAATGAAATTTAAACTACTCGAAACTAATTTACGTAAATAACCTAAACGATTTTCTACTATACACAAAACGCTTTCTTCTTTTTAAGTAAACATGATTATTTTGTTATTGCATTCAAATTGCACCTTTTACTTTACTTTAGTAAAAACTTAGTAAAACACACTTGAACATCAGTTTTTTATATATTGTAGTTGCAGCATGTTCGCACATATATTTCGGACAATAACAATCCGAGCAATGGGAAGATATCATCGATCAACAATGTTTTGGTAAGTTTATTATTATTTCTTCTAATATATAAAGTGATACCTTCGTTACTAAACTTTTTCATCGCTTTTATCACAAATCTACATCAATAAATAAATTTAAATATGTTTTTGTTGCTATAGATTAAATAAATTTGTTAACCGAGGCATCACTGTATACAGTATAATTATGATTATAAATATAATTTGTACCGGCCCTGACCTCTCAACATTTACATTTGATTCGTATCAATTTTTAATAAATTAAAATGAGGAAATAACCTAGTGTTGTGGCAGTGCAAACAGTTTAATGCATATTAAATGAACAACATTCGTCGAAAACGACACGTTCGTATTTTCTAACATACAAAAATTTCATAAAACAATTACCTAATTAAAGTCTAGATAATTTATGTCGCTATTATTTGATTAAAATCAAAATTATAGTAATTCATTCCGATGTAGGTCAAAACTCCATTATTTAAGCGAATAAAAATAACAATATACATTTTTAATGCGCTTTAGAAATACGTGTAGTACAAAGTAAAAGTGATGGTAAAGCGCATATTAATTCAATTACATATTGAAAAATCATATTGTTATTTTATTATTATGTTTTACATTAATTTCATTTCTTAACTCAAATACTGAAATGTTACAAACATTGTAAATTTGTTTTAATTAGCGGTTCTTAGAAAGCGAACGTGTAAGTTGGCCTCCCAAAAAAAACTTACACTTTCTACTTTGTATCAAATTAAATTTATCGTATCAACATTAGTTTGGATAAAAACGAAACTTATTATAAATATTAGTTTAAAGATGAAATCTTCATATTTGATTTAAACACTTTTTTTTGTTATGAATATTGACAGTTTATTTACATTTTTGCCTGAAATTCATAATCATATTATATTCTTATTTGATAGATTATAAAACACATACTAAACTTTATATTCATCTTCGACTTTATCTTTAGAAAATATGGAAAGCAAGCACGCATTTTGTGATTTTAACAAACAAGACTTTAAAACAAAATTAACAAAATTCAATGCCCGCTTCACATGCGGTTAACCAAAATATAATTGGAATAGATTAGCAATCATGAATATAAATATATAACATATATTCCATAATTTCATTCGACGAACAATTTAATTTTACATAAGAAACTACTCTTACATCAATCTTCATACTCGGCATTAAAGTACCAACTTATTTTTAATAACTATTATTTCAAAAAATGAGTATTAAATACAAACTTATTACACAATAATAATTTTTTCGATAGTTATCAATTTGATAATAAATTTCTTTGATGGAAATTAATAATTGAATACCACTGCACTAGTTAAATTAATCTACTTATAATAATATACGCTTTTATGATGCCCTATTGCTATTAATATTTAAATTTATATCGATAATGTTTATTTACTAGGATGAGTTCATTCATTGGGCAAATTACCCTAATAACCAAAAGGAGTATTATTTCATATCATATCATACCAAACCAAATACACTCGAAAGAATTTCATTTTTATTTGTACTCAAATAATGCAGATATCTGCAATGTGGGTATTATTTAGTATTTTTCGTGAAATACTGCTAAAATATGCATACGATTTTTTAATTACGCCACGGAACATTAAATCTCGCATTGTATTTACGCTGGACACATTTTTACGTAAAAATTTATTGTCATTGATAACGCCCATATAAACATTTGCAAACGCTCGCGTGTTAATTTAATTTGGACGTCTGACGTTAGACATGTAGCTTATATAAATATTTAAAAACACTTTTTGTTACAAATATATTTTATTAAAATAACAGATGCTTTAAAAAGCTTAAAGGATAAGCGATTGTATATATAATGCAAATTTTCCTAGAAATAAACAGCTAAATTACAAACAGTTACTTTCAATTAGGGCGGGGTATCTATAGGTATAAAAAGTAGATCACTTATATTTAAAATACAAATATCTCTGAAAACGTATTACAGATTGTTATTTACAAAAGTAGATAAATTTTACAATGCAATGACATATAGGCTTTATCAATTACATCTTCGGGTACTATGAAATAAAACTCAGAAAACTGAAATATTTTAAACTTGAAAGCTCATTTTTGAGAAAACACAATATGATATCGACTCAAATTAAACGCTTTTGATTTTATAATAATGAAAACTAGGAGACTAATTTACTTTAATATTATTAAAATCGTTTTTCGTAATTTTTCAACTCAACAAATATAGTCTTCCAATGAGTATGAATTTATTACATGTCCTAGTGATTGTGCTTACGTGATAATTTCCTGTAGAGCAGATAAAGATTAGTTGCTGTGTTTTCTCAAAAATGAACTTCCAGGTTCAAAATACTTTTCTGAGCTTTATTTCATAGTCCCTCAAGTTGTGATTGACTAACTCAGTATATCGTTGCATTCTAAACCCTTCTAGTTATAGACTACTTAAACAATAAAACAATTTATAATACGATGTCAAAGATATTTGCATTTAAATTATAAGTCATCTGAACTATTTTTATAGATACTCTCTCCTTAACATTTTTTACTAAATAATGTTCTATCAAAAACTATGAAAATGTATACAGAAGAAACTGTTGATGTGAAGTAATAAATAAGTTCAATACAGTAATACTATCTACTACGGGGTATATTACTTCAAATCAAGATATTATTACATTTATATAATAAATACTTTACAAATTCCATATGTTTACGTTTTACCAATCTTATAAAACGTGTGCAAGTATCCTAAAATGAACACAAAATGAAAAAATCAATTCGTAGTTATGTAAAAACTTCATTTAATGAACTTTTTACAAAATGAAATAAATTGCAATTTTATTTAGTTTTTAAATACATCTGTGAAGCCCCAAATATAGCCCCAAAAATAAAATAACATTTATTTCATTAAATATATTCTTCAAATGACTAGTTTTTCTAACAAATAATAAGTAAGCCAGCTATATTAAAATGATTATTTATACCTCAACAGCAACTTATTATCTTTTTAGTGACACCAATTATCAATTTTTGCATATTTTATATACCCCGTATAGTACGGATTCGAATAGTATAGTATTTTAGAGGATCCAATTAACCGTACTATACGTGATATTACTGTATTATAACTCTTGGATAAGCAATGCAAAATGTTAAAAAATCATGGCTTTGTTAGTACAGCCTACAGAGTTAAAATAACAAAACAAATTAGTCATTATTTAGACCAGGAAAATAGAATGATAAGACTCCTTCCAACTTGACTCTTACTATCTCAAGAAGTCATGCTATTGAAGTCTACTTCAAATGCAAGTAGCGGCAATAATTTATAAACAGAGGTTTCATATAACAAGATAAACGGTCGTTGCATATGCAATAAAATTTCTACCAAAACTACACGCCTGAGTTGCAAACAGTGGCCTTCAATTTTTTAATATACAAGTTCTGTTCGAAAAATAGGCGAGTAGATATTTATAGAAGAAATTACTAACGCGATATTCATTTGAAATAAGGGTACCGTTTCGCTGCAGCAACACCACTTAAAAATTTTTACGCTCGCGAACCATTCTAAGCGTGCAGCCTCTCAAACACGTGCGCTCACCCTACAAGAAAGACACTTTTTTTCTAACATTAACTAACAACTCCCACAAGGAGGGGATACTCTAATTGACATCAAACTCCTAACCTAACCGCATGCATGTTACTTAAGTGGGGCATGTTTACGTTAAACTCATAAATCACTGACACATTCAAAGGGAATAGAAAAAATTGCCAGCAAGAGCGCACGTATTTAAGAGGCTGCACGCTTAGAATGGGTCGCAGCTAGTTCAGCTGCGAGTTTAGTTTACATGTGCCGGGCGTATAACAAAAAAGTACCTTAATAATAAATGTGACTAATGAAATTTTTATTAATGTAAAACTAATATAAAAAGTGGCATGACTTATTTAAACATTAATAAAAATGTTATCAATCAGTTGAATTTTTAATACGTAGACGTGAATTTTTTAAAAATTAACTAATAAAGAAGCACGAATTAATTATACAAGAAAGATATGTTGGCCATGGACGATTTGGACCTGGAAAATTGATTTTTTTGGACACTGAAGCATACATACTTCTGCAATATTGACCTCTGAGGATGAGTTAGAAAAATATAATTAAGTAATTAAACGTTGGTATGATATAAAATTGAAGTTACTTTCATATTTACTTCCTAAAAACATTATATTGTAGACATTTTTTAGATCGAAATTTATAAATTTAGATTATTTATTTTAATACAATATTATGTATTGGGACTTGAATATATTGTTTGCTTCAAATTATTGTATAAAATTTTACTACTACTATTTAGTTTAAATTGCTCTATAAACTGTATTTATAATTATTCGTGTAGCAAACAGCCTTCAATATAATAAACATTTTTATATACATATAATATGCAAGGTCTGATGGAAAACTATGATAAATGCTTAAGGGTTGACGCAACTTAATATACATTTCCTCATGGGCATCAATTTAGTGTAAAATATAAGAAAACACTTTCTAATTTTAACGTATTATAATAAGTTTTTTAAGACTATCTTGGCTATCTTTGTGGTGATAAGTTTTCAAAAAGAATCAAATTGTCTTCAATATATTCTCATTCTTATGTTCTTTTATCGATGAATATTTAATACAACTTTTCTTAAATGCATAATAATGACATTTCCTATGAATATTTTTCTTTTTTCTCAATCATATTTGAAAGGCAAATTCATATAAGCAAAGTTGACATCAACAATCTAATAAGTATGACAATTTATCACTGATAATAGTGTTGTTGTTTAGGTGTTGGCATATAAAATAATGGAATTCCAGATCTAAAATTTTTGATCAATCACAAACTGCGACCTTCAATTTTAATATCCAAACAATTTTTATAATTATACATATACAAGGACTCAGCGAAAAATATTAGAAATAATAAAGGCTTATAGTAAAAACTATTGACTCTTCATTCATTTAAGATAGCAGGTTTAAAAACTTGAATGTTTGAGACACTCCTAAACAGAAGGGTTGCTATTTAGAGACAGAAAGCTGAATGACTAGATACAACTCTCGGACACTAGCTACTTATTTTTCAACGACCCATCTTATTGAACTTATTACTTCAAAAGGATATAGTATAGTAAAAGCTTGAGCTACCTTACTGGATCAAGGGTATCACACTATTAAAAATAGAATTACGTTTAAAAGTATGACACTTTCAGATAGGTAACTTTAAACAAATTTGTTTATATATTGTTTTCTCTATCAAAATGAAGACATTTGATTAATTAAAGTGTGATCACAGACAATGAGTATACATATAGGACATTCAAAGCACCCTCAAAATTCGGGTAAAGTGGAAAGTTGGTTGAGTATTACTCATACAGCCATGCAACATTGCTGCAACATTGCTATCATTCGTTGAAAATGTTATGATAATTCGTTACGCAAAAGATAAATTGACTTCTACCTTACTCATTGTTCTCCTGATCCTGGGAAGGACAGGACTGAGTAGTCTGCAGGCTGGAGACTCTTCTTACCTCCCCACCACTGCCTACGTAAATTTTCATCCCTTTCCTATCACTATCTGCAGAGCTACAACAAAAGTCTCGTTCATATTTGAATGACCCACGTATATATCAAACGATTTTGTAGTTATTACAATACTATTGTAATATAGTTTTTTCTGTGGTTGCAATAAAAGAATCAAATCCAGGTTTTATCAAAATGGTAAAATAAATATGACGAAAACGTTCCGATTACATTTAACCGATATTGTATTAACAATTTTTATAAAATGACAAATTTTATTTGCGTTCAAAGATCGAGCGTCTTTAATTAAAATCCTTAACAAGATTCCACGAATTTGATTTTTGACAACATTTCAATTGTCAATGAGTGCGCAATGATAATTTGAAGCAAAACTGGGATGGTTTCCTCAACATACTATCAGTTTCATAACATTACATTACCAGTAGGGAAACGTCGGCTAAATCATACCCCCTCATTTAAACCGCCTGAAACTAGGAGAATTAAATAGGGAACAAGTTTGTGGATTTTATTTGCAATTTAGATTCATTTAATTGAAATAAACAAAAATTCGAATATATGAAATCGGTACGACTTAGAAGCCTAAAGTGCTCAGTCTTAAATTAAGAAGTTTTCTATTGGAACGACATAAAATCAGAGTAAATATCAGTAACATATAAACTCTAACTATAGGTACAATATATTAAAAATATTTTACAAAACTACAATATATCAAATTAATAATGCTCGGATATTATTTCAGTCACGATGGAAAAGGTATAAAAAATAAATTTTGTTGCATAAACTCTACACTACATTGGTAAGCTAAGTAGGACCTAAAAATTGTAGCCTCTTCAAAATAACGAAAATATGATTTAGCACAGATACATTTTACACGACCTTCAATTATTAATAGTAAATTTGCATAATTGTACACTCAAACACAAATGTAGTATGTAATAGAATTTGTTATACAATTGCGAGGGAAAGTAACTATTAACACGAAGGCGCAGACTTATTGTAATTAAACCACCATCCTTATTATACTCCCAAATATTATTTTGAAAACTATCAATGCAATAAATAAAACATAGCACATACACGTTTTGTATTATCTACACGTTTTTAAGAACATTCCATATTCGAGCCCTAACAAGTATTCGAACCATCTCCTCTAATTATATTGCCTGTACTGTGACATCAACCTTTACAAGAAATATTTATTTCACACCGAATAATTTTGGCAGTACAATCAACACTATCAATATTAATTAACACGCAACTTTCATGTAAATACGTTTGTTGGTTTTGCATTTGCACGAATATCCTGTTGAATTTGTTGTTTATGCAGAATATGATGTAATTAAACATTTTCAACTCATTTCGTCATAAATGACGTGCGGCAAATTGAAGATATTGCTTTATTAAGACGTGCTTGTGCTTATACCATCACCCAAGTATTTATTTTTTTTCTGCATACGAAATGCAAAAAAACCGAACATCAATTTAAATAAAATTACAGCAAGAAGAAGAAAAAACGAAATCCTTGTGCAGTTAGTCACGATCGTTTCGATAAAAGTTCCAATGTCATTGTTATAATCGTGCATTAGTAGTCGTAGCAAAAAAACGATTTTGCGAATTTTAAGCCATAAATGTATATGATTCAGCCGGCAATAAAAACAGCACAATTATAAATAGTTTTTGGTTAAATTATTCGATGATTAATGATCGGAAACGAATAGACACACGAATTCGGTATATCAAAAATTTAAGATGCTTTCCACGTCATTTAACATCAAATATTCAATCAACTTTTTAATAATAATTTTATTGTATTGTACAATGAAACTAATCGCCTTTGTTATTGTTGTTATTTTTTAAATGATTTTATAGATACCACCTTCAAGGATTTCAACGAGTTATTAATTAATTATTATGAGAAAAATGAGATGCACGCTAATAATAAATGTTTACTATCTATTTACAATTTGCATTCGTTATTATAGAGGAATAGTTAAGTTGAGACAATGGTAATTAAAACTTGTAATCCATAAAAAATAGCAACTTGTCGCAAGACGGTAAAAATAAATTTTATTGCATCTCATTAAATAATTATTCAATGCTGATAAAACTATGTTAAGGCTTCTATCTTGTTGGAATCTGCGGCTTGATTGATTTGTTTTCGCTTTGGAAGCTACACATTCTGATTGTAATGTATTACAACTAGCAACATTGTCTAAACATACGAAAAAGCAGTAATTAATTACTTTGGTTTGCGTTTCTAACAATTTATATTGAAAACTTTATATACGATAATTGCTTAACAATCGCATTGTATTCATACCGTGCATTTCATTCAATATATATTGTAGAAAAATATAACGTAGGGCGTGTTTTAAATTACCCTTTTTTTTTGTAAAAAAATTAATGATATAATGCCATCCGTAAATTTTAGCACGACAACAATTTAATTTATACAATTATATTCGAGTATATTTCGTTGCAAATTATGCTCTCTAAGGTAATATTACACTCTGTCAAATAAGTATCGGGAATTGTCCGATAAAACATAAAATATTTAGCATTTATTCAAATGCATGATGTCGTCTTCAAAGTAAGCCCTTTCTTAAATAATATAGTTACATGAACAAATAATCCTATCGTTAAAACATTTTTGAACCCATATTCCTGAATAGAATTTAGTATTCGCCACGAATTGTCTTCTTCACGTTTCATTGGCTGAAAACGAGTGTTTCAAAGTATTAATTTCAATTTTAAAGAAAGAAAAAGTCAGTCGGTGACATATCTGATGAATACGGTGATCGTTCTATAATATTGACAAAGTATTTAACCCTTTCGTTACCGGTATATAAATGCACTGTCGCTTCTCTCAGAACCAAAAAAATTACGAAAATAGTTTTGAATTTTCACTTGATATATGAAATATGATTACTAAGTATG
>JARJDW010024092.1:0-32680 GCA_030264715.1 Adinopsis sp. GC000173 | reverse complement strand
CATAAGATTAAAGTAAAAATGTTAAACCAATTCAACTTTTCTTCCATTTTTATCTCCGTTTGTTGTCACATCCATAATCAAAAATTTCCTCAAATTTTTATATATTTTGAACAAATACATGCAGTTCTATACATTAATTAAAAATCAAGGAAGGTGGTCTATAATAACTTGCTTTTATAGGCAAATATAATATATAATGGTTAAAAATTGAAAAAAAATTCAATAAACTAAACTTTATAGCGTTTCCTCACATTTCAATTATAAAAACACATTAAAAACAAATCATACCCCCATGGATTTTTACCTACGTTTATATTTTTAAATAATTTGTTCTTTCTTACTTTATTCCATTTTGTAACGCTTACAAATCTTTAGGTAGAAATACAATTACTTTATTATTTAAAGTAAAGAATTAATTTAGTAAATGAATTATTTATTATCAAGTCAAAATTATAGCGCATTGTAATGAAAACAAAAAAAAATGAGTAAAAAGTGCGCAATTTAAGTTTTATTTTTTTGCAACAGGTTTGAATTAAATCAACACAGATTTTAATTTACATTTTATGAATAAATTCATAAAAGGAGAAGTTAAGAAAT
This sequence comes from Adinopsis sp. GC000173, assembly GCA_030264715.1. Taxonomy (NCBI): domain Eukaryota; kingdom Metazoa; phylum Arthropoda; class Insecta; order Coleoptera; family Staphylinidae; genus Adinopsis; species Adinopsis sp. GC000173. Next base: position 32,083 of record JARJDW010024092.1, on the reverse strand, counting down.
AAAATTTTCCATACATTAAAAGCAGCGTATATTAAAAGAAGCATGCGATAAATAAAAATATTCATATATTATAATAATAATAATAATAATAATATCTAGTAAAATGAGAGTTGTTAGATGATTCCATTTTTACGTACGTATTCGCTATTTCCTTTATGTTTTTAATGCCTAATTACAAATATAACTTTAATTCTCTTTTCATATTACTATTATCATTATTATTGTTATTATTATAGAATATTTGATTTGCATATAAAACGCATTGTGCAAGCAATTCATGAAGCACTGAAAGTGCTATTCGCAGGATCGTTAAACGTAAAAGAATATCATATTTAAAGTTTTATTGTTTGCATTCAGATAATATATAGAGAGAAAAAGAATGATTATTCCTTTGCTTATTAATTGTTTGATTATAATATATTATAAATAAAAATGCACCTGCACGCCTTCTGTAAGCATTTCTTTACATGCAATGTGACTTTTATTATTTCGTTTCAATTATGGATCATTACACGTATGAAATAATTTGCCAATTAGAAACCACAAATGAATTTTTATTATTTGCTTTTTTAAATCTTTTAATGTTTATAAATTAATGTAATAATTAATGCGCTACAGAATTAGGTGTCTAACTTAGTCAGTCATTTCTTCTACCTACATATATCAATTTTTTGGTGAAAGAATTTTGAAAAAAAATGTCAATATAGAAAAAAGTTAGAAATTTAATTTAATTTAAAAGTCAAGTATGCCATTAAAAATTGTAATTTTTTCTGCACATTACCTATTTTCCTTAATATTACTGGAAAATGGGCTGGCCAAACAACAAATTTTATATGTCTGTATTCAGCATTAAATTGCGAATCTATTGATCTATAATTGATGGAAATAAATGAATATTAGAGTTAGTTACAGGCGAAAATGTAAAATTGCATTGTTTTCAATAAACAATCATAATAAACAAAGTTATTAATCTCAATGTTGTCAGCCATAGTAGTTTAATAAAGTATGTATTTATTTATTTTATATATTATATGAAATAATTTACCAATTAAAAACCACAAATGAATTTTTATTATTTGCTTCTTCAAATCTTTTAATCTTAATAAATTATTGTAATAATTAATGCGCTACAGAATTAGGTGTCTAATTTAGTCAAAGTTATTTCTTTAAAATTTATAAACAAATATTTTAGTTTAAGAGAAGAAAAAAAAGTATTTAAAACATCCAAAAAGCGAACAAAAATATTTCTATAAAAGCAATAAAATAAAACGAGCATATAACAAGCGAAGACACAAACATGAAAACGACGAGGACGCGTAGTCGTTGAAACAGAAGTAGACGGAGAAGGAGGAATAAAACAAGAAAATGGAAAAAATAAAAGATTCCACTCGCAGTGACACCGTGAAATAGTATTGTCTCTAGCTGTAGTTAATGTAGTTTATCTTGGGATCGCGCAGTGGAAGAACGAGCGCTCACCAGCTCACCACAACCTGCTTCCTAGAAATCTCAACGCGCACGGTTGACAATTTATTTTATAGAGGTGGGTGTGGGACGAGCAGGTACACGATTATACACATATACATACATGTGCTTCGAAAATAAGACTCAACATATGCAAACAACACGCTTGCAAACAAGTTAGACGATGAAAAACAGACTTAAATCGGTTTTATACCAATTGCGGATTCCTACAGGCTGCAACCACTTAAATTAAAACATAATTTTATACTCCTACAATACCATAAAAATTCTTTCCTTAAATTTTACTAATATCGTTAAAATTAACTATTTTAACAATTTGCTACTTTATTTATTTATACCGGATTTATCTTGCTTGCTGCTTCTTTCTGCTTTTATCGCCACAAATTTCAAGTCTATTTTATACGCAGATTGTAAACTCTACATATTTATGTACTATACATCTTAAACTAAAAGGTGTCTACGTAAAATATACACGCTCTATAAAAAGAATCCACTCATTTAAAACTAATACCAGTAATACTTCCAAAATAGGTATTCCTAGCAAGATTTTTAAAATCTGGGAAAAAATGATAGGCAAAGTAGGTGCATTTGGAGAGTTTAGAAAATTCACGACAAAATTAACATTTTAAATATTTTGTTTAGACCGATAAACTACGTAAATTTAAAAAATACATGCTGGACCAAACCAAACAAACAATTAAAATGAGAAGCATGTTCTTTTCTTTTCTTCTTTTTACTCTAATTTAGCAAAATTAGGTTGTATTACTAAATATTTATTTTAAATGTTTGAAAATTCCAAATAACTAGGTATATTGATTTTGATAAATTTCTTTGAATGCTTTTTACACATTAAGATTTTAAGAAAAAAGTAAGTTGTGTTCGAAAGTACCTAATATTTTCAAACAAAAATATTTTTTCTCCAAAGATTGATAATTATTGTTACATTCACTTGGTGAACAACTATTTCTTAAGTGTAAAATGCATGCTTTCCTTCTTTTAGATAAACAATCATCACAATAATGCAATTTAACTAAGCGACTCTTATAAATTTAAATATTGTTGCCTAAAAGTCCTTTGGAGAAATAATATTTCTATATTGCAACAAATTGTTACAACAACAAAAAGTTCCATTTTTTGAGTAACACAACAACTAGTGATTGGAGCGACAAAATTTTTGTACCTAACGATTTTATATACATCAAGATACATACTATGAATAAGTAATTAAAATGATAGTATAAACCCTTCAAAATTTTTGTATGTAAAATTAGCAACTAAACACGCACTTCAAACCAAAAAACAACGCCGGGAACATGGTTGCTAACGATATATGACAAGTCAATTAAAAAAAAGTTGGAGCAGACTATATGCACATTATTTCAAATTCACCTAAAATATAACCACTTCCTCTTTGCCGAAAACCCTTCGATTTTATCATTAATAATGCTAAAATAATTCCAACTGAAAAAGTAACAATTCTAATACCTAGAAATTTAGTTGTGCGTCTTAATATTTAAATGTTTTTTTTTTAGTGTTCCAAGTGTGAATTAGATCCATTAATTAAATAATATCATTTGTAGACTTTTCCCTAATTAGTATTTTAACATAAATGAACATTTGATAGAAATCAACGACCAGAAAAAAATTATGGTGCAAATTATATTTTTAATTCCAATAATTATAATCCTAACGTATAATTTACACTTATATAATTAACTTGATATTAAAATTTGCGAAATAATTTATAATTGTTATAAACGTGCAAAAATAAAACACAACGCGCATTCTCCTATATATTAAATTATATACCTATATGTGTGGATAAAAAATAAACGCCTCCTAAAAGCTGTATAATTACACACATGAAAAACGATTAAATAAGATTTGATTTCATCTAATCTTATCGATCATTTTAATCATAAAAAGGCACTTTTCAAAAAACTAAACGAGGATATAATTACCACCTTTTTGATGCGCGCACAAATTCTAATTTATTAATTATTCCACTCGATATTTAATTTAAAGCAAACGATTTTTTTTTTCATTCTTTTTCCTATTAACGGAACTTGTTTAAAATATTTCCAAATTTGTACGCGCGCGTAGAAATATTGTACAAATTTTTTATACATAAAAGTATTTGTGTAAACAAATTGAATTAACTAGGATATAATTACCACCTTTTTAATGCGCGCACAAATTCTAATTTATTAATTATTCCACTCGATATTTAATTTAAAGCAAACGATTTTTTTTTCATTCTTTTTCCTATTAACGGAACTTGTTTAAAATATTTCCAAATTTGTACGCGCGCGTAGAAATATTGTACAATTTCTTTATGCATAAAAGTATTTGTTTAAACAAATTGAATTCATGTATTTTTATAACACAATCAATCATATATTCAATCATATTTTCTAAATAAAATTAATACAAATTTAAGCGCGGCTTTATATAGTAATATTTAATAATATTTATGCAATAAAAGTTAAAACAATTAGTTTTCTAATGTGAAATTATCATTTGCAACCATTTAAAAAACATCAGCATGAACACAGTCATTTATTATGCGCGCTAATCTTAAATTCAAATTTGAAATAAAGAATTTATATTTATATATGAACGATTGAAAATTGAATTTCTAATGATTTCATATTTTATATATATGTATATATTGAATAAAATAGATCAAATATACAATCATAGAAAACTCGTTTTGAAATTCAATTTCAAAATCCATTTTTGTTTCTTTTGAGCTTCTATTTAACAATTAATAACTTTTTTCTCCGTTGTTGTCATGAAATCGTTTTGTATGATGATGATGAAATTCCATACATATATTTCCTGCGATTGTCTCGTTCATACAAAAATTTACATTCATTACAACTTCATTAATTATTCCATTTGCGATATTTTTCCAATATTTTTCGGAATTGAATCGCAGTATGCAATACAAGTAGGTGTAGAATGGTGTGGTGTAGTAATAATATGACAAAATATTTAATTATAGACTAATCGATAGCACGTTCCTGAATTATTTATCGAAAAGTAATAAATTTAGCATTTATTTCTCATTATAATGTTCAAATCATTTATAATTCTAATGTAAATAGTAGTATGGGCAAGCAAAGAAAACAATTCGATAAATATTTGCTTATAAAATATTTTGTGCATGCAATTCACATTATCGATTGCTAAGAGATGTTGTCGTATGTCGCGTTTAACGCGTTGTTGTTAAAAAAATAATAATTTATTGACATTTAATACACAAAATATTTGTTGCAAATTTGGCTTATTCGAGTTAACAAAGCATGCGCGTTTAGTGCTATTGCCAGCCTAATTAAATTCAGTATGAAAAATGAGACAAAACTGTAGCCTCAACTCAGCAACTTAAATATTTCTCTTCAAGTCTTGTGCGAACTGCCACCTTACTTTTTGTAGTAGTTTAAATTCAGTCTACGCCAAAATTTGCAAATACTACTNTATTTGATAAATATTTGCTTATAAAATATTTTGTACATGCAATTTACATTATCGATTACTAAGAGGTGTTGTCGTACGTCGCGTTTAACGCGTTGTTGCTGTTAACAAAAAATAATAATTTATTGATATTTAATACACAAAATAAATTTTGTCGCAGCAGCGTAGAGGGAATTTATTGGTGTACTCACCGACGAGCATCGTCGTCGCATTGAATATAAGAGAGGAAAAAAAATATATAAATGTATTTGTAGATAAATTATAATGAGCAGCATTAAGCAATCATAAATCGAAAAGTATCAAATGTCGTCGGAATTAATTTTTCTTGGAATCAAACGAGTTGTAGGTTATAAGCCGGGCGTTATTTTTACATCGTCAAGCCCAACAAGGATAATTCTCAAAAATAATAAATGCCAGTAGTCCCACTTTCCCATAATAAAGCTTCCAACTTTATATTTTATTTTTGTAAAAGTCACGTGACAAACATTCCTAAAATACAAACGGGATAAATTAATTTAATGTTCAACAAAAATAAATAATATAAAATAAACATTGCGTTCGTTTCGATAATCAATTTATAAAATTGTGAAAAATGCGCAGTTGCTTTGTATAATAGTGTTACCGAAATAATTTTTTAAACACTTATGCATATGCCAAACAACAAAACTGGAAATAAAAAGAAAGGAGGAACGGTGATATGGAGAAGATTGTTATCCCGATTGTGGTAATAGTCCAATTTTTTACACCGCAGGTATTCCATTCACTACAATACCTTGATTATTACCAACACAATAAACCTAATACATATATATTAAAATCTTAAATGTTTATTTTCGACACACACACACACACGTACACACACTCACGCTCACACACAAAATGTGCATAAACCAAAAAAATTAATTAATTTCGGTTGGGAGCTTGTTGCATTATACAAATAATTGATTTTTTCTCAGCCAACAATAAAGCAGGATGAAAAAAATAAACTGTATAAATCAGGCCCAGCTTCAACTTATTAATGTATAGTTAATAAATAACATATAAATACATTAATTTAATTTAAATGGAGGAATATAATTTTGCTTACATACAAAATCCATGTCTTTAAAGATTCATTATTTTCTTTTTCTGAGATAACGCGATTGTGCTTCCTATAGTGAAGTAAGTCAACTATGAACGCTGAAATTAATTCGCAAAGACACATTTTGCTAATTTGAGTTATTTGAGTTAAGTCGAGTGCGCGCGTTAAGTGCAATTGCCAGCCTAATTAAATTCAGTATAAACGGATGAGATAAAACTGTAGACTTAACTCAGCAACTTAATTTTTTGTCTTCAAGTCATGTGCAAACTACCACCTTACTTTTAGTAGTTATTTAAATTCAGCCTGCGCCACAATTTGCAAATTGACATTTAATTTTGAGATACTACTGTCCACTTTTGTCCTCGTGTCCTTATGTACCCCCTTTTCCTTTATGGTAATACACCTAATTTAGATTTTAGGCAAAATTTATGTTTTAAAATTGGAACTGAGATATCATCTAAAAAATTCAATTATTAAACTAATTAAATTCAGTATGAAATATAAAAAGTAATTTATATATATACCTTAAAAAACAATAAAGATTATTTATAAACATAAATGAAATGTGCAAACCTACACACATGCAAATTTGCTGCATAAAATGAAAATTTATATTCATATTTTTATTCATCAAAAAAAAAACATTACAACTTTAAGTAAATTTTATTATTCACATCTTGCAATAAACTTAATATAATCACCTTTTATAACAATTATTATTAGATCTAACGCGGGGCAATATCATCTAGAATTCTAACTATGTTTAATAAATAAATTACGGTGACCTACCTGAGCGTTGGCGATTAGCAATAAACATTGGCATTGAAATTAAAATTTAAACTTTTTGATGAAATTTAAATAGCGCGCTGTATTAAATATTTCACATTTAAATATGCAAATATGTTAACATTTTAATTATAATTCATTCCTAATACGGTGAACGAGATGCGTAATAAATAAAATTATTTCAGAAATGCAATGAAAAACCACCAAGCTAAATACTTTATTAATAATTAATATTTTTATTACACATTTTCTGCCATACTTTCTATATAAAAGTTATAAATATATGCAACAGATCTTACAGTTGATTATTATTATTATTTATATGATTAATATTATTATAGTTTACCGCCTCATAGCAAAGTAAATTTGCTTATATAAAACATCATATTATGCAAAATTATATTCTAAATGACTATCATATTGAAAAAATTGTTTTGAATTAAAATTAAATGGGCAACGTGTAATTTTTAAGGTGGTACCTATGATATTCACTATAGAAGTATCATAATTAAATACAGCTATAATAGATTTAAATGTATTGAGATATAAAAAAATAAAATTTCCACAATTTCCAATTTCAAGTTTTTGTGGTAGGTAATATGTGGTAGGTACCTCCTATTGGAAAGATTTTGTAATGTGATGTTAATACCAAGTATCAAAACAATTGCTCTTAGACTGGGTATTTATATTTGTTGGCTATATTAAATCAAATTTGTGTTTGTTTTTAGAATTTTTTTGCTATTTCTAGATAGGTACCCTTAGCTGTAAATTTTGATACTGGAGTTTTAGAAGTATTATATGGGTGTGTTTATGAAACATTATCAACTCCCAATAGTTAGAAGACGTCCAGTTCAAGGTGTAGTCAAAGCGTAAGTGTTGCCAGGTTCTAATTGTTTCTTATTGCTTGTTTTAGACTAAAAATTGTATAGCATATTCCTGCTTATCAAAAATGTAAATCTTTTATTTTTGTTGATATACATTTTTTCCTTCACATTTTGTATATTGCTGTTGGTAAACTTCGCAAATCAACAAAGTTTTTCTAATTCCTGGAATATTATAATATATAGTAAGGGTTTCATATTACTATAGGAATTGTTCCTTCAATATTATCAACTCGTAACTTTTAAAACTAAACGGACAAAATATGATATAATTATACGAAGACTATAAATATCTTCTAGCAAGAATGATTTTCGTCAATTTAGCTAGAACTTGCTTCTTCAACCTAATAGTTCCTTAGACTATTCAAGTCAAGTCAAGTGTTCTGTAAATAATCATTGCTGCGCAATCAAAATGTACATTTTTTTAAATTGAATTATTGATAATAGTTTTTCTTATTTCATTTATTCCCAATATACCAACCAAAATGAACATTTTGGTAATTTGTGCATAAAATAATAATATGAAAGAGTATTTTACACTACTGTATAAAAATGGGCTCCTATTAAGAAAACCATATAGTATAGCAAATAATGTTGGACTATTAATTCATCGTTATGTATCGAGGAATGTCAGTTTATTCACTTCAATAACTGTAGCATATTTTTTTTATACATTTCCGTCATAATGATCTTTAAAGCATTGTTAATTGATAATTGAAAATTGTAAATTTACGATAGTTTTTGATTCTTCACATGTACAATAACTGATGACATAAAATTTTTCTTGAATTCATTGATTTATTAATTCGTCATGAAGAAAATTTGGCATAATTTAATTTTATTTCTAATGGTACCCTGTGCAACTTTAATGTATACGCTCATCAAAAATAATGAAACGCGTTCAATTTTGATGCAGTATTTGTAGTTTGTAATGATTTAAATATCAGCAATAAATAAATCAATATGATGAATATTCTATCAATAAATTCATAAAATCGTAAATGATAAGTTAACATATATAGAATGTTGAAAGCCGGTTCAGGTGAATTGACACACGTGCACAGGTGAGCACACGTGTGGAACGCGATTGGTTAGAATGGTAAAGGCGTGCTCGCCGAAGAAATACCTATTGGTGAGAAGTTGACATTTACCTCTGGTTATTTAAACTTTTTCTCATTTCGTTCCTTCATTTATTTAATATAGTATAAATCGCGCTCGTGCGCTGCTTTTATTGTGTACGAATGCACATTCTGCAAGAAGAAACATGCGGCAGAAAAATGGAGAATATAACAGATATTCACCGCATATAAAAATATGTTTTAACACAATAAAACAATTTCTATTCAAAATGATGCATTGTTTCTAAATCATTTAAATAAAAACTCAATTAATTCTAGTTTATTTCATGTACATGAAAATCAGGAAATTCATTTGCTTATTTCAGTTATTATATTTTTTATCTAATTGAATAGAAATTATTCATTATTATTAATAATAATTACGTTACTCTTGTGAAATTTTGCAGATGAAAAACTATTTTTTCAAAGCTTTAAATTGGAAAGCTTATATATTATAGCAAAACTATAAACACAATTTTAATCTTTCCATTGTAATTTTAAAAGTCACACTTTTACATTATTTGCATAATAATGTTAATTATCATTAGTTGTATTGCAGCACATTTCGCCAAATAAAAAAACGAGCTTTAACATTAACATTTATTTATTACATTTGTGTATATGTTCATGCTCTATTAGAATTTATTGATAGCGAGATTATTTTAGTGCAGTCACGCCTTCTAGATTTGAATTATAAATAAATATTAGCAATCAGTTGAAACGAATTTAAAAATTAATCATATACACACATAGGTATATAAATAATTGCAATCTTTCACAAATTAGCGCTATAAATTATTGCTCGTTATCATCAAAATTATTATGGTAAGAATTATATATACAATAACATAAAATTAATATGTATGTCATTAAAATTTTCAAATCAGATTCATACTAGTAGATTATTCTAATAAATTTTCAAATGCAAACAGTCGTGATAAACTTTTAGTGAATATTATTTCGAGAAATTAGAAAGTCAAAATAATAAATTTATTTTATATATTAACTAGAAAAATACTTGTTGAAAAATTAATAAATTTAAACACCTTACAGTTATTCTTAAAAATGGGTATGCACATAACAATGAAAAAAAAATGTAAACAACTTTTAAAAAAATAGTTTACAGCTTATTTTGTAATATATTTGAGGCTTTAACACAGAAAAAAGTATGTAGAAATTCTACGCTCGACAGTAAAAGCCAGATGAAAATATTAATTATTTATACTATAATAAAAAAATGTATATATATGTACACATATATATATTTAATATAAAAAAAAGAATATATATAAAGAAAATAAAAATGGGCACTGAAAGCTCGAGGCACTAAAATTAGAATATCTACATTTTTAACATTCTATCGGTCGTATATAGCTATCAATTATGTATTAAAAGATAAACGACCATCTGAATGCTTATGGCTAAATATGTGTATATATTATACATACATAATTATATAGTCGTGGATTTTATAGAGTGTGCCATAGCAAGAAAAAGGGACCCTTAAAAAAATGGTGGGGAGTTAACTTGACTTAAGGCCATATACGAAGTCACACTATTGCAGCACCAATTTTCATCTTCTTCCTTTTTTTTATGAATATGTGAACATAATCAGCTCATTTAAATATTTATTACTTTTTATATATAAATAGTATTTGATTTTTCTTTTTAGTATTCATATAATCATCTTATAACAATTCATTAAATTTATACTTAAAGGAAATATGTTATTAAATTATCTATTTTATCTCTCTATACTCTCTTAAAAGAAGCCTAAAAGCAATAGCAACGTTGTTTTTCTTACTTTATATATGCACCTATATATGCACACACGATTTTTGATTCTTATCCAAAAAAATAAAAATTGTGCGCCTACTTTTCCCCCAGATTCTTCTATATGTGCAACATATATGATTTTTCGTGCTTGTTAATCGTAATTTGCTTTAATGTCCATTGAAAATTAATTGGTAAATCATCATTTATGCTATTTATATGTTAAATCGCAATTATGTTATGTAATTTTGCTTCGAGACAATTATCGCTGTCGCTATTATTATTAATATACATTCATAATACTGCACAAACTATACATAAACATTCTGTAAATTCAAAAATTTTGCACGTTTATAATACCTAATCATTAAGGTTGTAAATACTCAAAATATACTTTATTACATATGTTTCAATGGACACAAAATTTTTGGGTAAATTTCAGAAACAAAACACTAAAAACTGTTTTATCTGAAAAGCTCTACATCTGACTTTTTTGGGAACGTACCATGTCTTCAATATAATTTTATTTATATACCTAATTTATATTTATATACCTATATAAAATTTATCAATCAAAGCTATTGAAACTAATTAAAACATCAATTATAAACAACGTTATTAGTATTTCTTTTATCCTAGCTAGAAAATTTTTCCAAGAAAATATTTTTATATGCGATTTTGATAAATACGCGAGATTTCTAATAATTTGGGCGAAAATGGTAAAATCTCGGGGAATACCTTGTTGTTTTCCCAGATTCTACTGTTGGAATCCTTTATCGTATTTCTTTCTATGTCAAAGTAACCGAAAAGTTTGCTCCTCGACGAGATTAATATTGTGGAGTCATATTTACTTGCATTTTAGACCGATATTCTTGAAAATGTGGAATTAAATGCCTGCAATACTTAATTGCTTTTAATCTTTGGAATACCCTATCACACAACAACAAGAGCAGGTTGGTCATTATTTTTGCAATTATGGGATGAAAATTAAAAGTTTGTCTAATCGTTATTGAAATAGTAACTAGACAGTGGTTGCGATTAATTATCCCCGAAAGTAAATAGCAAAATTAAAAATTTGTGTAATATTGCTTTCAGGTAACACCCAAACACCATTTCTAAAACTCTATAATACAAAAGCTAGAATTAATTCAACAATTCAGTTATTGTTTTTGTAATTATGACATAAAAATAAAATTTTCTCTAATTTTTCTTGAATTAGTACCTAACGATAACACGTGGTTACAATTAATTATTTCCGAAACTAAATAGTAAAATTAATTTTATTTGTAACATTGCTTACACTACATTTCTAAAACATTAAATATCTAAAACCTATATAAATTGAGGTTTATATTTAATTAAATCAAATTTTAGTCTCCTTTTATAAGTAGCATAATTTATGATGAATCTAAATGATTACATATTAAATTATTATAAATATTCCACACATATAATATGATTTCAGATGTAAAGTAATCTGATTTGATGATAAAAATTGTAATAAAAATAACCATCATGTATTTTTTATTCGATAATATAAGCCACACACACAATTTTTTTTTCGTTATTATGCGCTGCAACTGCTGCTACTAAACATAGCAATAAATTCATCATAATTAAACGTTTTAATTACCGATTTAACCAAATATGGTCGATGCGAACGTACAATTTTTTATTTATAATATGCAACAACGCTTTTGATATTAATTTTTCCGCATATAATTGTAAATGCAATGCAAATCTTTCTGTTGCATTACTAATAGTAAGTTTATAGCAGTTTTCCAGTGCATAAAATGCAGATTCGGATCTTTACACTCTACTTGTCGAAAAAATATATTATTTATTCATTTAAATAATAAAGTGCCATTAACGTTCGTTATTATTCTGAAATATCAGGTAATGAAAAATTGATGCGTTTTGTTATTGCTAATCGTACAAATTATAATAAAATTCAATTGAATGAATAATATGTAATAATAAGCATTTCATTTATATATTAAATTATTATTATTATTTATATTATAAAAATATGCACACCTTTGTCGGCACATATAAAAAAATATCTGCATGATGTGGAGCATGCTTAGAAAATTATATTTTGTAATTAATATTTGACTATTCCATATTTACGATTATTAATGCAAAAATATTTAAAGATTTTATTATTAGAAATTCTTGTTAAATATCACATACAAAATATTTTAATTTTTACTGCGGTCATTTATTGAGCAAATCATTTATTGCAAATATTTTTATCATAAATATACAAATTAAAAAACTATTAAAACTTGATTTAATTTAGATTTAGTGCACTTGGATTAATTATAAAAATTGTTTAAATTTTAATAATTTATTCATATATATTCATATATTTTTAAATTTTGCGTTGGCATTTTTTAACTTTAATTTAGATTTAGTGTTTCTACCTACATCATTTATAGAAATTGTTTAAATTTTAATAAAAAAAAAATGTATAAGCATTGTCATATTTATTCATGTGTTATATTTAAATATATTCCTTTTATTTTGCTTTGGCATTTTTTTGGAATGTGCATTCATATTATATTTTTTCAACATATAGACAAATTCATAGAAAATAGTTTAATTTTTACTGCGTTGATTTATTGAGCAAATCATTTATTACAAATATTTCTATCATAATAAATACAAATTAATAAACTATTAAAATTGATTTAATTTAGATTTAGTGCACTTGGATTAATTATAAAAATTGTTTAAATTTTAATAATTTATTCATCAGAATATATATTCATATATTTTTAAATTTTGCGTTGGCATTTTTTTAACTTTAATTTAGATTTACTGTTTCTACCTACATCAATTATAAAAATTGTTAAAATTTTAATATAAAAAAATATGTATAAGCGTTGTCATATTTATTCATGTGTTATATTTAAATACATTTCTTTTATTTTGCTTTGGCATTTTTTTGGAATGCGCATTCATATTATATATTTTTTTCAACATATAGACATTAAGTATAAAAAAACATTAGTAGAAATAAGAGAACTCCTTTTCGAAACACAGATTTATACAAATGTAATAAAACGTTGCTTCCAGGTGTGGGACTGGTTCTTCTTCGGAGACGTTCTGGCTGGGAAGACTCGCGCGCAGATAGCACGTAGTTTACCAGTTGTATTGTAAGTACCTTTTTTTTACCTTGAATCATCAGCGTGTTGTTGCTGCATCCGAACAATTTTTTAATAAAAATCAAAACCGATGCGTATAAACAAAATACCAACACAGAAAAAAGCAATAAAGAGTAAAAAAAAGCAGAAGAAAAACGGTTTCTCATAGGTTTGTCGATGTACTTAAACGACACATCTACAAATCACTCGACATAGACGGTCAGGTATGCTCAGAATTCATCTGAATAACTGTCCTTTACCTGTCTATGCCCACTAACAAGCCCCAAAACGATGGCAAAAAAATATATAAATTAAATTAAAGTAGAGGAAAGACAAAAAAAGGTAAGGACTTGACTTGTCCTGTGAAACAAGTGACACTATTTATGTTCTGGTGTTTAACGATCATGCTGGAAATTAATTAATTAAATATTTCAACAGACGTTTAATTCTTTTTACACGACACAGCTTATTTTTTGGTCATTAAATGCAATCACTTCTTGTTTTTAAAGTTGCTCGCTTATTTAAATGCTTCTAGGAAGCTTACACACTTCATCCAAATATATAAATTGGATTGTATTTACTGAGGAGAAATTAATTATGTCGATGTCATGCTGTATACTAATTTTAATTAATAATTTATTTTGATAACTTGCTTATATGTGTTTATATAATAAAGCGATGCGAAATAAATTTAAAATAACTTTCATATTTATAAAATAAATTATCCAATCAATTATTTTTCGTTAAAATTTAAATAAAAAATTCATTTTTATTAAATATAGAAATGAAATTAAGGTAAATCACCATAACAATAGCAATATGACTATGTAGTTAATCATTTTTAAATTTTTATATTAAAGATGTTATCTAAAATTATAAAAATTGCAAACTATTAGGTTGGCAACTAAGTAATTGCCGATTTGTTCAATGAAATAAGAGAGATTTTAGTTGTAATGGAAAAAACTTTAATCTATTAAGTATTTTCCATTTCGTTGGATGACCTTTTGTCATCTTTCTGATGATGGTTTTGATTTTATCCTCATTAAGCTCAACTGGTCGTCCTAAACTTTGGTCATCTTTAAGAGAAAAATCTCCAGAACGGAATTTTTCAAATCAATTTTGGGCTTCATCACCATACACATTATGTAACTTTTTGGCGGCTTTTACTGCGTTCTTTCCTTTACAGAAATCACAAAGCAAAATATAGCGAAAATGATCGTTTTTGCGCTCCATATTAATATTCGGGTAAAAAAGCACTTTGAGAAAAGATCTACGCAATGAACTTATATAGCTAGGTTAGGATGACAGCTAACATATACAAGAACAAAAAGATCATTTACGGATATCCTAAAAATGGGAGTGAAAAGCATCTATAACTGAAATCGGCAATTACTTAGTTGCCAACCCGATATTAATGCCAACAAATGTTTAAGTTTGCTTGAATTTTAGTTATATAATATCGTTTGATGATATATGTATTTGTTTAATTAAATTTATTTCATTTTATGCGACGCGTTTTAAATAATGATCTATTTTAACGACTCGAAAATATTTTGAAACATGTTCATTTATTTCAAGTTTCTTAGAATCGTCACTGTTTTCATAATAACTTGGGTGGTGTGCTTTATAAAAAAAAATACTTTTATTTTATATATTAATGATGAGTAATTAAAATGCATTAATAAAACTAACGCGCTCGCTCTCGCTCACATTTAACGAAAAAATATACATGTATGTGTATTAAAGAATGAAGCGCGTCTTCTATACTTGCGCGCGTATAAAAGGATAGTAAACGTATGTGTATATACACATACACATCCACCACATATAAAGAGAGAGTATATAAAATAATAAATTCAACCAGCATACAGTTATACGCGTTCACATAAAGTTTATTGTCGAGATGCCATCAAGATTGGATTTAATTACAAGCGGACAGAGACATATTTATTACTGATATCAACATCGGACAGAGACGCACTGATAACTTTTTTCCTATATCATATTAATTGTACATTTTTATATTTATATGTTGATTTATGCGTTTTGTATTTACTTCACCACCTTTTGATTTATCGTTTTTGCAGAATAAGTTTATTATTACATATTTCAATGACAACCTGAAAACTTAATCATAAAATATTAAAACTCTAAATATTTATATTCATCAATTCTACAACAAACTAGTGATGATATTTTATATTCTTAATTTTCAGAGCTAAGAAATTGTACCTACTTGTTTATATTAAAAATTGTGTAAATATAAATCAATAAAATGTTGATATAAAAAGTGTAGGTGTATACCTATAATTTTTAATCAAAAATTAGATTGGCTAAAATTATTAAATACTACACCAGCATTTTTCCATAATCTAAATGTTTGATATTAAAATATAGTAGAGCTTCAGTTCTCGACGGCGTTGTTCGTTCTCACTGTGCTGATAATTTTCAAAAACATGTGTTTTCATACTTACATATAAATTTTATTATTATTTTGGATTCTTTTAATGCGTATGGGTAGGAAAATCATAACACAAGGTTGTACAAGTTTAGTCTTCGACTTATTCAATGATAGCGTTTTAAACCGCCTTAAAAATATTGAAAAAACAAGCATTCTTAGATAATTTTGTCATAGAATTGTTCTTAGAATAATTTTTGCCAATAAATACTGTTGTTCTGTCTCTTAAAAACTGTTTCGGTATTCGACGAAATTTTTTGAACGGATTCCCGACGAAATCCGAGTTTCCACTGTATAGTATCTTGTTTTTTGTCCCAACTTTATAAAAGTTAAAATTGGCTTTAGATTATGTACCATTTTATACGTTTTTTTTATTGATAATTGTTAGTGTGGCTGAGAAGCTTTTATTTGGCAAATACAATGCAGTTGAACCTCAGTTATAGACGGCGCTTTTCTCAAAAAAATATCTGTTTTTGCATGTGTGTCATATTGCTATCATTTTCTAAAAATAAAGTAGGTGTAGCTATATGAAATATGTGTTTTTAATTTCTAAATTTTATTATTATTGTAACTTTTTTTTTGTTCAAGAGAAAAACCCTTACCAGATTGTCATACGTCTTGTCTGTAACCTTTTCAATGATAACGTTATGAAACGCCTCGAGAACATTAAAAAAATCAAACATTCTTAGATAACTTTGTCATCCAATTATTTTTATATTAATTATTGCCATTAAATTGTGTTATTGTGTGTTGTAAAAATGTATGTTTGCATTACGTCTACGATATTTGTAAAAAATTAATTTAATTTACATTAATTTAGATACATGGAATATACTGTTTCTTTATTTGATGAAAATCTAAGTTCCGCTATATAGCATCTTATTTTTTGTTGTCCCAATTTTAAAAAACTTAAAATTGGCTTTAGATTATATACCATTTTATACGTTTTTATGTGGTCAGACTTCTTTAGAATTTATAACAATATTTAGAGTTTATTGTAGAGTATCTTTTTTTTTGGCTTGAATTGATAATATTTATTGTGGGTGAGAAGCTTTTATTTGGCAAATACAATAAGTAATATAAAACCACTCCACTATATAGTAGATAGGTACGTATTATAACATATAAAACAGTAAAAACGAGATGATTGTTAATATAATAAAATTTTTGGTGCGGTGTTTGTATAAATGTATACCTACAATATATACAACATATATATGTTGTATAAAAGAAAAGAATATACGCATAGCCGCGCGGCGCTGCCGTTTTGCTCCTGCTGAACTACACAGTGGCAAGCATCATCGCACCAGGATCATCACTCTCCGATCTTATCATCGAATATTATATTTAAGTGTTGTCGTAAAAATGTACATTTTGTTAACAGTATAACGAAACGAAACGAAACGAAACATAGTCGACCAAGCTAAGCGCGTTCTAAAAAACGTTCTATCTAATTTTAATTAATATGAGCGACTGTAATTTGGCTACCGGTTGGTTGGTTGGATAGAACTTTGCATTTTAGAAAAGCGTCCACACCGTGTGAAAGAGCGAGACAAGTACGTTATTTAATGTGATAATAAAATCAGTTTCATCAAAATGTAGGAGTCACAAGTATAAATGTGGTGACACTTAATGTTTTAGTGTTATGTCAAAACATTAACAGAAGGATGGTCATTAAATATTACGATATATTGATGAGAAGAATGAATAAATGCGTATGGAATTCCTCTCTTCGGCCATATCATACAAAGCTTGTTTATTAAAATTTATATGTAAAATATATACGAAAAAAAGGATTTCTTTCTTTCTTTCTTGCTTGCTTTTTATTTTTCGTCGCTTTCGTGGTGGTGGTGGTGGTTTTTTCTCAGCGCGTTTTTTTATAGCAAGCGTATTTCAGTATGAATTTATGACATTGTTCGCTTTTGTTTTATGCATTTTATATTTTATGATAATTAATTTAATTTTATATTTTTTATATCATTTTCTGTTCGGCGCATCTCAACATCCATATCCATATCCATATATACTTACCTACCTACCTACCTACAAGTAGTAGCTACAACTAAAAACGATTCTTTTATATTCGTCTTTTAATGTATTTTTATTACTTGGCTACTTGAACATTTTAAAACATTAATGATACCGTATAATTGCTTTTAGTATGGGTAACTATAAGACAATAAAACGCCGAGTTAATTGTAATATAAATTATGCTTTTGGAGATAATAAATTTCGTTGCAATACATAAAAATTAGATTTTGCAGCACTATAGCTGGGTATTTATAAATTTCCATGCAAGAAAACTCTAATTTATTATAGGTAGATAGCACTAATAAAATCATCAAACAAATAATAGCAATAATATAAGTTTGGTAGTTGTACCATATTGATAAATATGTTCTTATGTTAATATATTTTTTGTTCACCTTAATAAACTGTAATACAGTAAAGCCTGGGTATATTGAACGCATTGGTTTCTTGGAAAATCGTTCAACTTAGCAATTTTCTAACTTATTCAGGTTTATACAAATAGATGGGGATTTCAATCGTTCCAAGAGAAATTGTCCAGGCTAACTTATTAAAGTTTCCAACTTTGAAAGTTTTACTGTACATATTTGGTTGCAATACACAACTATTAGATATAGTAAAACTGGGTATCTCTACTTCCATTAAAAAATAAATCTAAAGTAGGTTGATAGTGCTAATAAAACTATCAAACTAATATAACTTCCATCTTTTAATAATGCTTGGAAGTGGTATCAAACTGTCTTCTATTTTAATATATTTTTGCTCAACTTAATTAATTGTAATAAAAATCGCTATTAATCAAGCTGGAATAGTAAATTTCGTATAAATACATAAAAATTAGATTTGGGTGCACTAGGTATCTCCAAATTTCGATAGAAGAAAGATCTACTGTGAATAACGCTAAGTAAACTATCAAACAAGTACCTAATTTTTTTAGTCTACTTTTGTTCAATTTAATAACTAATTAAATTGGGATAGTTAATTTCGTTGAAATACATAAAAATTAGATTTGGCTGCACTAAACATCTCTAAATTTCCATACAAGAAAGATCTAATGTAGGTATAGTGCTAAGAAAAGTATCAAACAAGTTTAATATATTTTTGTTTAACTTACTAATTAATTAATCTTGCAACACTAGGTATTTCTAAATTTCCATACAAGGAAAATCAAATTCATAGATAGTGCTAATAAAACTATCAAAGAAATAATAGTTTCGAATCCTTAAATTATGTTTGATAGAAGGTACTATATTGTAAAATAAGTTATTCTTTTAATATATTTTTTGTCCAACTTATCTATACAATAAATTATCGAGCAAAATATGCAAAAGAATGTGAATAATGTTGTAAAATGAACAGAACAAAACAAGCGAGAGGGAAAAAAACGC
This sequence comes from Adinopsis sp. GC000173, assembly GCA_030264715.1. NCBI lineage: Eukaryota > Metazoa > Arthropoda > Insecta > Coleoptera > Staphylinidae > Adinopsis > Adinopsis sp. GC000173. The sequence continues at coordinate 12,462 of JARJDW010024092.1, read as the reverse complement.
ATTGCGCATATATGTGAATAAATATTCGTTTTCGTCTAGAAAAGTTTTGATTTGTATAGAGATTCCGTTTGGATGTAGCCATGAATATTTCAATAAATTCCAATTCGAAAACAATTTTAATTTGAATAGGAATCGAAATCATAAAATCAGCGACCATAGATCGAGATCCGTGTTTGCAATATAAAAGTGGCGCATGTCGTACCCGAAAAAGAAAAACGAGGCCCACCTACAATAAGCATTTAGAAGGGGTGCCGTAAAAAGTGGATGCGAGCGCGGAATGCATCGCTTCGCCAGCGCCAAAACACAAATCGTTTACTGCATCCATGCACATTCATCTCATCGCTTTTTTCTTCTCCACGCGAAGCGAAACCAGCGCGCATTTTTTCGAAAGGAAACATATAGATACACACATACACAGGTTACAGGTACGTGTATCATGAGCAGCCGGCTGTTGTACAATAACAATACATGCGAGCATATTTTTGCAAACATCTCGACTCATCGCCTCTTCGCCTCTTCGCCTGCGTTGGAAAATTGTTGTGAGTTATGATATTTATTATACATATTTTCGCAAAATGTCTAATTGCATGCGGTATAATCATAGGTAGAAGAGAAGTAATAATAATAACGCTAAAAATTGTTCATCCATAAAATAGTGACGCATAATTTTGCATATATGTATAGAGTATGTAAATGTTGTTCATATGTTGTAATTGTGCGTAATTCATATAAAAATGTTTCAGACTTGGAGTTAGAAAGAGAAATAGATGGTATCTGTATAAAATGCACGATGGACGTGTTCTGCATTCGTTTCAAGAGTTGTCCCACACATATACACACATAGAAGAGAGAATCATGACGGATTTATTATATTTATATTCGAGCTGGTGGCGGTGCTTTTGATGCGGATATTTCATAACCCGAAAAGTTGAACGCCGTTGTCTTGGAAATCTGGCGCTGGATGGACGTATAAATGTTACTGCTTGTATATATTATTATACACATTCTGCATCACATATTAGGATATGCATACAAATATTTACATAATAAACTCTCATTTTGGCTCTTGCTTTATAAAGAACGAGAAACTGTGCAAAAATGCTTGTACTTATTTTGCAAACGTCCATGAAATTTGATATCTAATTACACTACAACTACTTATTACACATTTGAGCCTATTTGTTTGTATGTTTGTTTGTTTGCTTGTTTGCTTGTGCTGCTGACCATTGGTCATTAAAGCATGTCTTCAATATTAAATTATATTATGTATATTATGAATACATTTTGCAACAACTATTCTCTATTGTTCTTGAGCTGTTATATATTTCACTATAGTAATGCTACCAACTTGTGTATATTACACATTCAATTGTTTATTTATACCATGATGGGTTTGTATTATAATAAAGACCATCCCATGGATTATAGAGAAGTTGTAAGCTTTATGGCTCATTCAATAATCCATTATAATATATTTTATATTTGCAAACGTCTATAGAAAGCATAAAATCACATTTCACTGATAAACTATTATAGAAACGTTAATGCAAATGCAGAATATTGAATATTTCTTACAAAAAAAACTGAGTATAACGAGCTAAAATGTCACAAAATTTAAATTTCTCACAGAAACAAGAAATACTTTAATTTTAAGTAGTAAATTGTTGTTTTTTTCCGAGCTTATCGGAAATCGTTATTAGCAAAAAATGTAAATATTAATACAGTGGAACCTCGATATGCGTCCATTCGTTATACGTCTAATTTGATATACGACTTGTTTTGACAAGATTTTTCACGATATACGACCTTACTCAAACGATTCAATTGTATGAACCAATAGTTCAAATTAAAAATGCAGTAAATTTGATATACGTCTAATTCAATATACATCCAAACATTTGGAACGAATTAAGGTCGTATGTCGAGGTTCTACTGCAGTAGTTTATATTACTTTTTGGGAAAATATGACATTTGTTGCGGTTACACTTTTTGTGAGGCAATAATTAGATGTAATAGCCCAAAAATTCTTAATTATTGTCTACTACAAGATCAATACAATATACTTATTTGAAAAACATATAAAGTTGAGAATTTTATATTAAATCTTGATATTTCGGACTAATTGCAAATGTTGGTCCACTTAGAACTAACCAAAATACTAAATTGTAATTCATCAAATTGTACTGAAAGTTTTACTTTGAAGCTGCATGAAAATTAGGGATAAGGATGAAGCTACGTATTGGTCCTATTATACTTTTTTTTAAATTTGGTAAAATGTGACCTTTTCATACTCACGCATGCAGTTCTACTTTAACGAACTGGATTTTTCTATAAATCATGCTTCTTGTTCCGATATTCAATAAAAAAAATATATTCAATTTATTTCTTAATTATTAACGAGTATTATCATCATTATATTATTTGTTTTGTAAAGCAATGCTGCAAGTAACGTTTTTAAAAATGACTTTCCCATGATTGAAGCGAAGAATTTAAAAGAAAAAGCTTCTCATGTATTTGTGCGAGAAGCGCCTGCGGTTAGATGACTTGTGTCACCCCCCTGTGGCCCTACTAATACCAAGGATGACTAGCGTAGACCCCCAGGCCTATTGTCCGCTAAACAGATCGCGGTAGGACGCCCCCAATCCATGTACACATACATGTACGATATTCTCAAAACTTAATCCTATATAGATATATAACTATAGGTTATATATAAAGCTCCCATTACATTCAAATCCTCATCGCTCATTATTTGCTCAGACAAATCCCTTTTTGTTTATATTAACATTCCCATCTAATATTTCGATCATTATACATGCATAAAACATATCGTGATAAACATTCATTCCTTATCAACAACTATATCTATTACTATTTACTCATCATTTTTTTTAAATTGCAATAACAACAGGTGCAATAGCAATTAGTAAATCAACTATTTGATGAATATCATATTTTTGTTTATTTTGAGATAGGTAGTTGCGCGAATTTATTGATTCATTATCTTAAAATTTATAATTAGGCTCAAATAATTTGATAAAAAAATTTAATGAATAAAAAGTTTAACGAATTTTACACTATTTTCTCATCAATTAATGTTTTTCTGATTAATCTTCATAATTTCTATTTGGGAGTGAAAAAATGGAAATATGCACATGAACTAATTTTGTAAGAAACGCCTGATATCTGATTGATACATTATTTTCTCATCTGATGTCCACTTCATTTCGATTTGATGTTTTTCTTATTATCCCCAAAATTTTTGTTTGAGAGAAAATAATCGAAAATGCATATAAAATATATTTGAAAGAAACGCTTGATACCTTTTTCCTATAATTAATACATTACTTTTTCATCTGATGTCCACTTCTTTTCCATTTGATGTTTTCCATATTAATCCTGATAATTTATGTTTTGGAGAAATAAAAATGGAAAAAGGCATATGTAATAAATTTGTAGGCAACGCCTGAAATATCTATTTTCCCTCTAATAATAATTGATCCGCATAATTTTTGTTTGGAAGCAAAAAAATGGAAAGTGTTTAAGCAATAAATTTGTAGTAAACGCGTGATACCTATTTTTCATCTGATTGACACTACTTTCTGACCTTATGTCCCACTTCTTTTCATTTGATGTCTTTCTCATTAAATTCTCACAATTTTTTTATTTGATCCAAACCCCTTTACAGTTTTAGGCCTCTCCTTTTTGAGAGAAAAAGTTATGTGTCGAAATATAGTTATAAAACGGAAAACTCAATAAATTATAGTTTAGAACATGTGCAATTTTAGTTTAGTTTTTATTAAACATGCTTTGCAAATACTTTTACACTTTTAGACCTCTCTTATTTGAAATAAAAATTTATGGTTTAAAATATACATAAAATAGAAAACTCAACAAATTATAATTTGTGCAATTTTAAATTGTTTTTATGAAACATGCGCGTATTCTTCATACGATAGATAAACAACAATAAATCAATAACATCAATTGTTCTTTAAAAAGTCGTTGTGTATGAGTGTATGAGATGTTTTTTTATTTTGTCTTGTTTCGTTCGTTGAATTGAAGATTAAATGAGCAGCGAGCGCGCACGTCAAAAATATGAAATGTCATGCTACTAATTACTATTGTATAACTACTTATAGCCAATCAAGTACAACTTATATTCCTTTTCTTGAGCTGTCCTGCTGGGAAAACAAGCCTTTATATTATCGTAAATGGTATAAGCACGTTATACATTCTTTAGGTTGCGCTTTTTTCGTCGCAAGTGGACATTCATTAGAATTATTTTATATGAAATTTACACATTTTCTACCTAAAACAGATCCAACGCCAAACTCGGCGCTTTGTAAATATGTTTACCGATCCTTTTTAATTAATCGGCAGCGAAATGAAGCATTTATGTTTAGTCATTGATTTCTATGCGATGGTATTTATAATCTGCACAACGATTTTTTTAAAGCATTACTTTTTGTAAAACTCGTATACATTTTTTTCATTAATAATTCGTTCTATCACTAACACAAAGAAAATTAAATGAACTGTAGAAAGGTTTTTTTTCTAGGTTATTAATGATTTATTTATTAAAATTGCATCACTTGACATCAAGCTGCGATTACAGAATTGATGATAAGTTTTTTTTGTTTGCCACAGACAATTACATCCAAATTTAAATCATGTAGCTATTATTCGTATATTATAATGTTTGTAACTAGTTTTACAATTTTGTAATACATAAGTTTTGCAATTTAGATGTTTTGGAAATTACAATATGTATATATATTTAAGTTTTAAATTGTTTTATTTCTTGCATACAGTTAACGATTTTGCAACAGGATTTTTATAGTATTGTGCACCCGATTCGCAAGCAACTTATGTTCTCTTTCCACACACTATAGCTATCACGACTAAATATGGACAAGTCAATAGTTAGATACTTTTAACCCATTCTAGAAGATAATTTTGACAACATGTCAAGTTGAATAAGGATTTAGTGGACTATTATTACATGCAAAATATGCAAAGTCGTACTACCAGATTGCACAGATTTACAACTAAAACGCTGTTTGTTTTTTAGACTATTTTTATCAAACAATACTTATTTTGTGTTAAAGTTTAAAAACTACATTAAAAACTCGTAATTTAGTAAATGTTTTACAATGTTTTGTTATTTTTTTATTATATTTTCCAAAAGTCAAAACTACTATCAGGTCTACAATGATGGCAGAAAAACATTGGACTCTTAAGAAACATCCTCATTTACAAACAAAAAGCAGCTTTATATTATTTGTATTTGCAATATTTTCTTCTAAGTTAATTTATTTATTTTAAAATATTATATACTTTAACATATTTATACCAATTATCAAAAAACTTAAAGTCCTACAACATAAAGCAGATTATTTTTGCTTTATTAGGTTTAACAACAAATCGCGACAAATTATATTTTACAGACTTGTGTTATCCAACGAAATTATGAATTGTGTTACTTTTCCACTTAAAAAAATCAGAAGCGAGACCGAATGCATAAACCGATTGGGAATCGACAATACTACTCACTCGCTTATGTATGTTATAGTACAAGAACAAACCGTTTGTGTAACCACTTTGCAACTCGGATGCAAAACAGTATGCGTAGGTATTAAAAAATTGGCTACTCCTTTACAATCAATTTTGTTTATTATAAAAAACAAGTTACAGAAGCTAGAAAGTCTATATTGTTAGGTAATTTATTACTAATTTGTTAAAGTAGTAAAGTATTGCATTTTTTAATTAAAATGTTTAATTGGAAAAACACGTACATATTAATTTTATGTGTACAAATTTCTTTGAAATGTTTGCTACGATTATTCACCAGTTTGCCCCACTAACACAAAAAGTAACCTGGCACAAATACGGAGTATTAGTAGATCTTTGCAAAAAAAACCAAGACATGTATTCACTAATAAATACAATAATATAATAAATTTATTGTGATTGTTTTTAAAGCAAATCGTGTGTGAACGTTATTAAATTAAACTACTCACAAGCAATTGACGTTTTAAATAATAATTTAAGAAAACATAAACTTATAAATAATTCGCTGTCAAGTTGTGCGCACCTGACAACCATGACAACGAGTACCACCCGCATTTTCCTCACTCAATCTTTCTCCTCTATTCTACTACTATGATATTTTATGTGTATGCATGTGTATAAAAAAAAGAAGTCCAACAACGTCTTCTTGGAACTTGACGAATTTATTATTATTCCATCAGCATGCTCATTTTTAACGTGACATTATAAAATTTCTCTTGACGCATAGTTTTCAGTATTTTAGTGTGTGTGTATGCTTTTTTTCCTCAAATCAATTGTATTTTTACATTTATTGTAAAATATGTTAATGCATTTTTTTAGTGGAATTTATGATGTGACCACCCCTAACGGAAGTCGTCTTATTACAATTCTCTTCACCGCGTTTATTTATCATTACAATAATTATTGTTTCACACTTGGAAATAGCCGGCACTGAATATCATTTCAATACCACATATAAAATTATTTTACATCGGCTATCAAACATAATTATAAATTTAAAGACATCAAGAGTTGCTTTTATTATAGGCATTAATAACAAAGAATAATTTATCCCCAGAGTAAAACGCACTATTTTTGCACATCTTGTTTGTTTATTTATGCACGGATTATTATACAATAAGCTACTGTCATTCCATAATACATGAAATTAACCGCAAATCCTAAAACAGTGCCAACCGAAAGTCACTAAGCGCATGTCAAACATAAAAATCATATTTTTAGATTTAGATTTAGATCATAGTAACAAATAATTATCAAACTCACAGTAAGAAGTTAAAGGTTGGTTTCCAATTTGGTTTTACAATTATTTGCCACCTTCGTTTGCAACGGGCTACCCTAGTAGTTAAATAAAATACAAAAAGTAGCGCTTTGTATATAGCTTTGATAAGAAACGCCTGCAACAACTTTTTAATTCCTTTTCTTTATATTAATACACGCATTTCACACATACTAATACACAAAAACTAAAATTGTTTTAAATCGGTTATCAAACTTAATTATAAATTCAAGCATATTAAATGCTGCTTTTATTGTATTAATAAAAAAAAGAAGTAAATTTATGCGCACATCAAACAATAATAAAACGCTAAGACAGAAATGAGACCAAATTTATCAATGTCAATGTCATTCATCCTTAAGAATTTTTTGGTTCTCACAACCCCAACGTAGTAGGAAAAAGGATCGAACGCAGAAATTGTTACACAATACAAAAAGAAAGGTGGTTAATTAAAAAAAAGCAAAGAAGTCAGAATTGATGAATTGTAATGTTTATTTATATTATTAATACAAATTTCAAACTTCAGAAAACATTTAGTGAATTAATAAGTTAACTTGCGTTTTGGTGCAAAATGTCGCTTGGTAATTTTACGCTTGTGGTTTTGAAGAGATCATATGGTCCAAAATATATCAAAATTAATGTTATTTTAGTTGCCACTGGTAGATATATAACATTTCAACATTGAAAATTTCTTTAGCAAAGCTTTTTGTTATAAAACTAATGTTGTTTTTAAATGCCATTATTTTCTGAACTGTTTTGAAACTTATACATCAGTAATTTTAGAGTAATTTAGTATATTTGTTGAATTAGTTGACTGACTATATCGAAATATTGCCGAATATTAACATCGTAGATTGAAATTTTAATATTATAATATTGTACCTACTTACGATTATTTTTAATTCTTAGAAGTTTGAATGAATATTTATGTTTTTATTAAATTCACGCAAGTTTGTCTCCTTTAAAAACTCTTTGTGATGTAGTTAATGTTAAAGGTTTAAAGTTTAAAGAAAAGTTAAGTTAAAATTTAGATGAGTAAAGAATAAGAATTGCATTTGTTGTTGAGTGCTTTAATGTAACAATCATGACAATAAAATAGTTTTCCTAGCTAGTGGAAACTAGAAAGTCTATGTAAGTACTAAGTCTGTGTGATGTCGCGATTTTTATCATAATTTTATATGGCTATAAAATTTTTCGGAATGTGTATGCATGAGTAGGAATGTGCGTGTGTGATGCGGGGGTGAGATACGCGGCACTCTTGATGCGCCGTGACACTATGCGAACAAATGACAGACGTTTGCGCTCGTGTACGTGATCTGCACTTTGTCGTTGGCGGTCTTTTGATATGTGGTGAGAATGTTGAAGCATCACCACCAAAACATCATTAAAAACTTGATGACAAATCTCAACTTGCCTTCTGCTCTCTCACTCTGTCTCTCTCTCTCTATGTGTTTTTTGCCTTCGCTCACATATATATATGTCAACATCAAACAGAAGTCGCATTGAAATGTTTTCTTAATTAATAAATTCGTACTTTATTAGCACCAGAACAATGATCGGGGGCTTAAAAAACGACTAGTGTGGAATTTTTACACGATCACTTTATACTTTTTGGTGGTCATAAAGTCCATAACTTTTAACAAGTAAGTATCGTCTTTGGTTTAATATTTTTTTAATATATTTCTCTTATAAGTACATACGTATTAAATACAATTTGCCACAAAGATTTGCACTGTCTGAACGTGCTGAATCGGAATTGATAATAATTTCGGTAGTTAATCAAAGTTGAAACTATAGCATAAAATTGAATCCATAAAGGTTTATACGCAATTAAAGGACAATAAGACGAAATTACCGTTACAATTTCCTATCGATAAATCACCGCAATAACCATCGCAATTAATTACCAACTATTTGACATTTTTATTTTTCTGGTACAATGCGAGGAAAAAAAAGGTCTTGTTAGGCCTAAGTTGTGTATAAAACATAAAACAATCGCTAACAAGTAGTTTCAATTCCAAGAATTTTAAATTCCCAAACAGTTTAAAATGTTTTGAACACGAAACAAAATCTATGAGTGTTCCTTGGCTATACATTAAAAGGACGAAACGAGGAGAAAACCATTCCACATATGTACATATATATGTAAAAAAAAGCCAAACAACCACGATGAAAAGGACACAAAAAAATGTCAACCTGCGATTCAAAACAACGCGCAGGTATAAATATATACATATACATGCGTATTTTATTTATATAATATATTTAGAGATTCCCTTTCTCTGTCTCTTTCTCGCTCTTGCTCTTTTACTCGGGTCAGTGTGACTTATGAGAATTATAAAAAACAATTACGCGCGCATTCAGAAAAATATTAAATTTTCGCAAAAACAAATAAAAATAAAAGTGATATTGCAAAGTCTCATCTTACTGTTTGTTTATGATGTGAAAAAAGATGCTGAACCCGTCTTTGGGAATTAATGTTAACAGATGGTAGTTATGGGCACTTGATTAATAATAATTATTATTATTATTATTACGTAAAGAGTAGTTTTTAATAAATTTGTCATAATAATGTTTTTAATAGGATTACTGTAAAATTAGTAGATATAGGTACATTGAAATATTGGGTTGGCAACTAAGTAATTGCCGATTTGTTCAATGAAGGAAGAGAGTTTTTTTCTTTTTAATGGAAAAAACTTTAATTTGTTAAGTATTTTTCGTTTTATTCGATGACCTTTTGTCATCTTTCTGATGATGAGTTTGATTTCATCCTCACTAAGCTCAACTGGTCGACCTTAAGGTTGGTCATCTTTAAGAGAAAAGTCTTCAGAACGAAAATTTTCAAACCAATTTTGACATTGCTATTCTTTAACGGCTTTATCACCACACACGTTACATAACTTTTTGGCGACTTGCATTGCATTCTTTTCTTTACAGAAATCATAAAGCAAAATATGACGAAAATGTTCGATTTTGCACTCCATATTAATATTCAAGTAACAAAGCACTTTGAGAAAATATCTACGCAATGAACTTATAAAGTTCGGTTAGGATGACAGCTAATATATGTACCTATATAAGAAGAAGAAGAGCATAACATTTACGGATATCCTAAAAATGGGAGTGAAAAACATTTAAAACTGAAATTGGTAATTACTTAGTTGCCAACCCAATATAAGTCATAATTAAAAAAATAAATGAGATGGTACAAATTAAGCAACTGTCCCCTAACATTATTAATTACATTTTAATATTGTTAGACCAATAATTTTACATTCAATTCCCATATATAATTAATTTATACCTATCTAAATTAAAAATAAACATGTTAATATTTGTTACAACTAATGTGAGCGAATGAATATTCTGTTCTTGAAACGTATAAACAGTTTTCTTAATTAAAAGCATAAAATTGTTATGAAACTTAATTATATGTGTCTATTAAGAAGACATAAAAATTTTGCAAAATGTGTGTAAAATATAATAGAATATGATTGTGAAGTTTCAGGCTACTGCTTGTTTATGGTGTGAAAAAGTGCTTGTTTTTAGTGTGCACTATTAATATTTATATTATGCTTATTTTTTTGTTTTTACGGTAGAAAAAATTTACATACAAAATGTTGTCTATAATGTAAAGATTAGAAACTAAATATTATACTGTTGGTTTTTTATCATTTTGTAATCATGTGTTGAAAGAAATTTATGGGACTTTGTGATTTAATAAGACAACGCATTTATTGAAATAGAAACACGCATCGCCTTTTTTTAAATTATACACTTATTTTCTTAAGAAAGAAGTTGCATTCATTTGGAATTTAAAATCATCCAGCAAATTAGAAAATTATCTACAATAGGAAAATTAACAATTTTATAGAAATGTCGGTGCGCTTGCTGGCGATTTAAATAATTAGGCAGCAATGAATCTTAATTTCAAATTGGTGGTTTTACATAAATTCGTAATAAATCTTCATTTAACTACTGTTTGTATCTTGAAAACTAACACTTGCTTATCAATTTTATTAATATTTAATTTTCAATATTTAAGTATTAACTATATATTGTATTGTATGTTTATAAATTACCACGTTTTTTTAGAGACGATACGTGAATTATATAAAAATATAAAAAATTGTCTAAAAGTGCGTAAATTTTCTTATTCATTTAAGTTTAATAAGAAAAGTAAGATTAAAATTCGGTAAATGTATTACAATGAACATACAGTAAAGTGCAACGAAAAGTAAACGATTTTGGTGTAAAATTGTCCTTAAATAGTGGTCCTTATTTACAAAAAATACCTATACCTGTGAAGTAAATTTATGGTCTTTGTTATTACGTCCTTGCTTGGCAAATTTCTTGAATATAATATAAAAATAAGACAATAAGTCCAAATATTTTTTGGATCGATTACTTTTTGTTGCTCATGACTGTACATATTTATAACTAAATTGTTAGAAAGAAGATGTAAAAATCGCTCAACTTTATAATGATTACCTAAACGACCTGTTTATCGTTTCAGGACGACTTCACGGTGCGCTACTTTGATTATCTATTTATTTTGCAAAATTTCAATACACGTAGGAAGTCAAAGAACCAATATAAAAATAAGTATTCAACAATTAAATAGTCGCTAAATTTTTTATACTTTCTTGTTCTTTTTGAGGAAAATTTAGATAAGACCTTTTTTCTGTACGCAAAAAATGTTTTCTTTTCAAACTTTACTGATAATTGTTAGATACCATCTAAATGGGAGTTTTATAATTTAATCTAATCGTGCAGGAGCAAGGCGATAAACTGTTTGTGTAAATTTAGATTCAGTATGGTATTACTATATTCTTAAAAGTTACAGAAAACGACTTTAATACAAAAATAAATTAGGCAATTAAATAATCACCGATTTTATATTTTCTTATGATTTTTGCGGGTAATTTAGTTAAGACATTTCTTTCTGTCTACAAAAAAAGTTTTTTCTTCAAATTTTACTGGTAGTTGATAGATATCTATGAGTAGTTCTAATTTTTAATAGAAGTAGGCAGTAGCAGAGTTTCTGCAAACTTAGATAATTACTAATTTATAAATTATAGAAAACGACTTTGATGGATTTCTTTTTAAAAACACTTGTGATGCTGTCGTGTCATTGTAATTAGAAAATTTTAAAATATGGGGAATGTGAACCAACACAAAACTAAATTGTCGCAGATTAAATTATATATGTTTTCTTATGCTTTTGTGAGTAAAGACTAATAATGTTTTCTATTTAAGTTTTACCAGTAGTTGATAGATATCATCTGATGAGCAGTTCTAATTTTTAATAAAGCCAGTAGTGGCGTTATTTCTGTAAATTTTGATGATTTTGACTGTGATGAATTCATTTTTTTTAAACATTTGTGATGCTGTCGTGTCATAATAATTAATAAATTTAAAAAATTGGGGAAAGTTTTCTTGTCATTTTATATTTAGCCGTATATGGAAAAAACTGTGTAGTTGTATATTTTATAAAAATAAAATATAATATATAAATTGTATGGTAGCAAAGTTGACAACAAAGGAAATATAAATGTGCGTTGTCTTCTGATTTATTGAAAAATCATATCTGTAGCAAAAATGAATAATTA
>JARJDW010024090.1:0-10770 GCA_030264715.1 Adinopsis sp. GC000173 | reverse complement strand
AGTTACTTGTGTCTTTACTAAATATACTTACAATATGTAGTTTTATCAAGACTGTGAAATGTTGTTATACGATTACTTCGGAATATGTTCAATGCACAAATGCAGTCTGTTTGAATGAAACAAGTTTTACGCGGTGTACGACTTAGTTCAATTATAGGCGGTATTCTCATTAGCCGATTCCACTTCTTTATACCGACATTGTATATACTTTTAGTTGGATTAATAATTTTACGTTACTTCTTATAGGAAAATTGGATTTAACATAAATTCTATTCTATATTAGATTACACATCAGTAACGTATACCGCGACTTAGTTGCGTATGAAAATGGTTGTATGCTGACGATTTTGTGGCTTTTTCAGCCGGAGCGAATAGAGATAGATCCAAATAGTCCCGACTACGATATTCGCGCCGATGTGTGGTCACTAGGTATAACATTAGTTGAATTAGCTACAGGAACATTTCCATATAAGGATTGCAAGACTGATTTCGAGGTGTTAACGAAAGTCGTCGGGCAGGAACCGCCCACGCTGCCGGACGATCAGGATTTTTCACAAGAGTTTAGGAGTTTTGTTAATTGCTGGTAATAACTCAAGTGCATTTCAATGGTGGGCACTGTTTCGTTAGCCTGTACCCACCGATCACCGTCACATATCATAAGCGAGCAGTGTTTTAATAATGCTGACAAATGTTTTTCTATCCGTTTTTATATTTATTATGCTATCCAGGTGAAGCCATTATGTATTTTTCAGTTCTTTGTTGTTATTTTTGTGTATTATATGGTAGCCGTAGTACTTTGTGTTAGTTTAGATAAGTTTTAGTGTCTTTCACAATGGAAAGATGATATGTGATGGTGAACGGTGGGTACAGGTTATCGAAACCGTACCCAATGGCGAAATGTCTCAAATTCTAATTTCCCTCAACACATTTCGTTTCAGTTTAATTAAGGATAAGAAAAAGCGACCGAAGTACGTTAAGCTAAAGAATGAGGCCTTTTATAAGAAGTATGAGAAGGCGGATGTGGACGTTGGTGATTGGTTTCTGAATGCAATACGCGAGGCAGACGCGAGGGATTCGTCTAGGTATGTTGCATGGTTAGTTCCCCACTTATCTCTAATGAATTTTACCATTGCAGTGACAGTGATTTCAGTTAATTTGTTAATTTGTGTAATTATTTTGTGCGTGTGTCGAAATGTGCATGTGTAGCATTTTTATTAGTGTTGTTTTTGGATTGGAGCTTTCTTTAATTCATTAATTTGTATACATAAAATGCCAATCAAAAAAAAAAAAACTAAATATCTCCCACAGGTTTTGTATTTTAATTTTATTTATTTTACTAATCATATTTTAAACAACTAAACGCCTGACTCTTAACACAACACTCAGTTATATAGCCAGCTCAACACCATAGAATGCGAATAACGAATTAATGTGATGCGTAAATTGTTTCTCCATGCAGACATACACCAGCGAAACGAATCCCCCACATTCGTCAGCACTCGGAACCGCCGCCCTCAATTACAAACGGTAGCAGTAACCATCCGCCGGTGCAGTCTCTCGGTCATGACGAAGGCGATGCGCGCACCGTGCATCTGTCACGCATCACATCGTTCCAGCGCGGCGCCGGCCACGAACGCCAATACCGAACGATATCGCCGTTCCAAGCGTTCCACAACCACCTTCAGGCGAAGAACCAGGCGGCGCTTAACGAGAACAACGGACAGCAGCAGCAGCGCGACAAGTTCACCTCGCCGCTGTTCCATCGGCGCTGTGATAGCAATAGCAGGGAGTCGCGATGGCATTCGCCGGCCGGGTCGCCGCTACCGCTACGCAATCATCATATCGCCATCGATGAATCTGTGATGCCTTATAATTGTGGAAATACTAGTCCGATTGTGTTGCAGCGCTTTTACCATCAGCAGAAGCAGCAGCAAGCCGCCAAGGAGGCCGAGGAACTAGCCAAATGTGATCCATGTATGTTTAAACCAAATATTCTATCTAATTTTATCCTAAATTTATTTTCCGTAAATTAAAACACAATTATTTTTTGCAATAATTTCATATTTAAGAGGTATTGGTATGTAGAACTCCTCGCCATAAGAGTTCCTGGAGAAAAGCTGTACCCAATTACTCAGTTATTTTAGAATTATATGCAAGGAAATTCATAACACATACTTATTAACCTAAGAAGAAGGTTAGAAGAAAAGAATTTTTACATTTAGTTGTTTTATTTTATTATATTTTTATTATTTTTATTTTTATTTATTAAATAAAACAACCGAAGATAAATATTCTTTTTTCGAATTGTGTTTGTGCTGTGAATTTTATTACTTATAATCCTAGAATAATAATTCTAGAGTAATTGTGCATGTATTTTCTTCGTGTAACTTTTATGGCGGGTCCTTCTTAATAAAATATTTTCAGTGAGGCAATAATAAAATCCTCTATTATTAATAGTATCATCATTTTAATTAATAGACAAATATGTTGTTTCAGCGCTAGGTAGGAAGCGTATCGCTTCGTATATTAAACTGCAACTGAACAGCGATAGATCAGGCCGATCTTCTAGACACCAGAGCCCCGACCCGCCGCCTCGTCTGAATCGAGGCGTTGGCGATCAGAGTCCGTTAGCGTTGCGTCGAAATATCTTTGAAAACAATTTAACAACATCACCAGCTTTGTCTAGAAGGTAACTGTAAGGTCCGGTGCCGAAACAAATCAAATTCGTTAGTTGATGTGTTAGATTTAGAAGTAGACTATCCATAGTATTGTTAAACAGCTACTGGAGGATAACCTACCAATATGTTTTTAAAAGAATGACAACTTTTAAGTAAAGCGACTGTTTATTAATTAATAAACAATATGGTATTTAATAAAATTGAGGTTATCTTGTCGTAAGATGGTTATACTACTTCGCAAATCATTAATGTTTTTTTTAGCTTATAAGCATATTGGAATAAACATCTCTAACAAATTTCATATCAAAACATTCATTTTACGTCTAATGTTATTCGACGCCAAAAGTACACACAGCGATTATGCTTCATATCTTCTATTGTCCCAAAACAATTTTACCGCAGTGATCTTTGAGTTTCTAGAGTAGTCATAAGTGACACCGTGCTAAATAAAGCGGATTCAGTAAATGTGAAACGATATACTTAGAATGTTTGGTGATAGTCACGAAGAACAATAACACATTTTGACAAATGAAATGACGAATTTGATTGTTTTTGCTAACGTATCGTAAAGTGTAATATTTAAATTTTGAATAAGATAATGAATGCGATTGATTTGCTAGGTATATATCACCGACACCTCCAGTGCCTCCGCCGCGACGTCTCTCCGAAAGTACGTCCGTGCCCGGGTCGCCGCAACACGTCAGAGCTCGTTTTCACTACACGCCCGAGCCGCAAAGAAGATTATTTCAGAATAATGACGTTTCATAACGACAACTCATTCATTGCCAACTTTAGTCGATGTTTGTAAATAAGATTAAAACAATGCTAATTTCGTTTTTAATTTCGCCAATCAGTCATTTTCGTCATGATATTATTGAAGACTGCTTACGTTATTTTTATTTCAATTTGGAAGACCACCAGAGTCGATTGCCAAACGCAACCAACGCAAAAGAAACGTTTTTCATAACTGTTACTAGTCTTAATGTACAGTATTTTATTTTATTTTAGTTTATTTTTTTGTCGATTTCAATTCTTATTTAGACTCTCTTACATTGTTCCTTTTTATTTTTTTTTGTTTTATGTTTATTTATAAATATTTAGCGCACCTTTTCAAAGAAACGATATTGTGCACAATGGTTTTCAATCAATGATTATTTTTTCTTGTGATTCTATTTAGCTTTTTACTGCAATTATATTGTATTTTCTTTAAATTATATTTTAATCATTACCAAATATTAATATCAGTTTTTCTTGCTTTGTCATCAAGCAAAGTTGTTATTAATTTTTTTTGAATGTAAATATCAACTGTAGATGCCATAAAAATAAATTATCTTCACATAAAAAAACAATTTCACTTAAATCCCATTAGATTAAGGTGACCAGACATCCCACATTTTAATGGCTTGTTGCACATTTAAAACTGTACCCCAAAGTATCTCATATTAACACGTTCGCTATCGCCATATAAAATTCTTTCAGCTCCTACAGACCACTCATATATTTTTACACTTTCTTGTTAGAAATTATTGTAAATCGATAATATGTGTTCAACTTTGCCAAAAATATATAATTAAAAGTAAATTCCACAATCACATATGTGGGACATTGATCTATCTAAAAGTCAGTTCTTTGATTAGACCGAAAGTCTCACATTTGGGACATGGATTAGTAAAAAAAATATAGACCTTCCGTAAATGGGTCAATCCATTGAAAACGTGACGAAATTGCCACGGTCACCTTTTCCAATTTCCATGAAAATTTCAGTATATATAACTTCACTATTTTAGACTACATATCAAGCATTCAGAATGGCTAATTATAATTAGTTTAGAAAATATACCAATTTGAAGTTCGAAAAGCATACAAATTTTTACATATTTTATGCTTTATAAACAAGCTTATCCAGGTTTATCCCAGTTTAAAAAAGTTTAATAATGTTTGTAAATGGTAGTTGATAACGTTGAAAAACAGTAATGTTGGAGAGGTTATAAGTCCGTAAATAACAAAATACACAAACGAATTTTATATGCCAGTTAGACCTCTTACAATTAGTAAGGCCCTTTAAATATAAAAATATCAAAAAAATTCGTTCATGTCAATCCAAGATACAAGGGTGCAAAGTCGTCAAAAAATGTGAAAAGAGCACTTTTTGATATAATATTACTCAAATGAGGGTTGCTAGTTTGAAATAATATTATCACGGATATATTGTATACTAAAGTGATAAGCTATGTTACAAATATTTAAGTTGCACGTTCAAGCTTTCTAGTTAAAATAAAGCCCCAAACATTAGAAAATTTTACAAAAAAAGTTGAAGTTTTGATGGGGTGATTTTCTATCTAGGAGATGTTTTCGATAACTTTTACATATTGCCGTAGACAGACCTATTCCTATAGATCATTTTTGCTCTTACACATTTTTTTCTAGGGTTAATAATAATGATAATATAAGCTTGTATGTAAGGTATAAACTATGTCAAAATTTGCCTGCTTTTCGAACTTTAAATTGGTATATTTTCTAAACTAATTATAATTTGGCATTAAGAATGCTTGAAAGGTAGCACAGAATAGTGAAGTTATATGTACTGAAAATTTCATGAAAATTGGAAAAGGTGACCGCGGCAATTTCGTCACGTTTTCAATGGATTGGCCCAAATATAAAGTCTGCTGCAATAGACATCACGGAAAAATAAAGTACATATTTAATATTATACAACCGTGATTGTGTCTCACATATGAGTCAGTGGTCTGGGAATGAAAATCGTATGGCTCTAATATGAACCAGTCGGTAGCGAACGTGTTAACATAATAATTAAACATGTTATGACTTAAGATATAATTGTACAATTATTCTAAAGGTGATGACAGATAAATCGGAATAGGTTGTGCTCAAGAATTTGCCTAAGGCATTGTTAAAAATGTATTTGCATCCGGCAGTTGGAAGCGTATAAATAAATACAAAATTAATTACATACTAGCTAACATTTTGGTAACAGACGGAGCGACGCTTACTTCACAAACAAGCTCGAATATACTACAAGTAACTGCGTAGTAACATTTAACATTTAATTATTGCCAACGACTATTAATAACGATGCAGATGATACCAGGTTCTTTTCCACACATAACGTTTTGAATTTGAACAACACTTTGAACGAATTNGAAACTGCGTAGTAACATTTAACATTTAATTATTGCCAACGACTATTAATAACGATGCAGATGATACCAGGTTCTTTTCCACACATAACGTTTTGAATTTGAACAACACTTTGAACGAATATAAATCATCGAGCGATGTTTTGAACAATAATGCGTAGTCGTTCGTTACGCATGGTCTATTTCTACTTTCATTACTATTTCGTACATCAAAGCTGGAGATATATAAGAAATCCGAAAAAAGGAATATGGGTCTTTCCTTCCTTGGATATTGTCCTATTGCCATACTAACTAAATCATGTCGCAAATATTCTCTATCATCTGTAACCAATCCAATGAAGCCATTGAATCTATCAATGCGATTTTCAACTTCTTCTTCTTGTTCAATGCAATTCATTTTCAATAATTGATCATGCACTTTTCTCTGAGCTGCTAATATAACCCTATGATCTGGATAAAATGGATCAGTATTCTTAAACAATTGTTGAAACAATATTTCATAAACTGGAACTGGACACGTTGGTGGGGTTTTATAAGTAGGGAATCCAGAGTAAATTTGTTCTTATGTTCACGGGCCGTTGCCTAAAAATACTCTCATTTAAGGCTGGGGTAAAGCTTGCGAAAATTTGTGTCATACATCACTCCCGTAGTTTTAAAGATATTTTAATCAACCAAACGGCATTCTATTCTGCAAATGGTCAAAACTGGTCAAATGGTCTTAACATATTTTTAATTAATTTAAATTTGTAAACAATGTTTGCAAACTCGAAATATTAACATTTTAAAAAAATTTAAATATGTTAGATGTATCTACATAAATTCTATATTATTGTGTTATTTTTATTGTTTTGATATTTTAATTATAACCGAGTGCTGTATTATCGAAAATTATTTTTTCGGACCTGTGGGCGCGGCTAAAACAGTGCTACTAGGTTGTCTTAAAAACGTAATCGCGTCTACGCTGCTATCAGCACTTTGGAGAATAACTAAACAAAACTATACTAATTGTAAACTAAACGTATATTCGGGAATAAGGCAAATCTCGATATATTTCAAATGAGTTGTAGTCGCAGTTGTACATACTTACAAATTATATATTTGTAAATTATTGAAACAGCACTCATTTATCTATATTTTCAAATTGCATCTTTGCTATATAGTAATATCGTTTCTTTGTAATAACTTTTAGAGAATCTTGAAATTTATTAAAAGTTTAGCGTCAAACATAACATTAACAATTTTTAATTTTTTTAAATTATCTAAACGGCATTGGATTATGCATATTTTCAAATTATATTTAATCTATTTTTTGTTTCGTGAACACTACCCTATAGAGCAGTATACATTTGTTAAAAATTTTGCGTCATACATAACTTTAACAATTTTAAATTTTTTTAAATTATCTAAACGAGATTGGATTATGCATATTTTAAATTATATCTAAGCTATTTTTTTGTGAATATTTGTTTAGAACCTGAAATTCGTGCTATAGCACTATACTACTCTATAGAGCAGTATACATTTATTAAAATTTTTGCGTCATACATAACTTTAATAATTTTTAATTTGTTATAATTATCTAAACGGCATTGGATTATGCATATTTTAAATTATATCTAAGCTATTTTTTGTGTGTTTTAGTGCCATAAAGCACCATATATTTATTAAAAATGTTGCGCCGAATATAACATTAATAATTTTTGAAAATTTAAAATTGTATTTCGGCTATTTAACCATATGATTCTTTGTCAAATATTTTTTATCGTTAGCAGTACAGCAAAAGTGGCTTTATTTTTACTCACGCTGCATGAAAAAATACTAAACAATAATATTGATATTTCTTAAAGACAATAACTAATCTTATTAATAAAAATTATGAAGATATGGTTTTTAGCAATTGAAAGATTGGAATCTGTAGAACTTGAGTAACATACTGATATAGTCAATGTTATACAATTTTTGTACCTCAGCGTAGTAGTGCCTACAAAAATAGTAATATATAATTTGAAAATACTTTTCAGAGTGATGTAAGAGTTAAAGAAACTTGAAATATTACTAAACGTTACAATAAATTTTGCTTTCTGCATAACATTTATACTTTTTTATTTTAAAACATTATTTAAAAGTTACTTGCTTGCAAATTGTACAATACGTCTGCTATTTACTAATTTGTATAGAAAAATTTGGAAATTACATCAAAACAAATTTGGGAATTACCTCAAAACTTTATTTTCTCTACATCTGCATATATAGATCAGTGATGAAATAATGTTAAACAGTATTTTGCAAAATTGAATATAATATAAAGATGCAATACATATATCTCCAATGAAACAGTTTTTCACTGTCTTTTAGATGTAATATGTTTCGTGCTGTGTTCTTTAAATATTCAAAACATTGTAATCGACAAAGTATATGTTTCAAAAACAACATTAGGCTAAAATGATTAGTTTACTCATTATAATATAAACACTATGAATCGGCTGGAGTTCTGGAGGCGTTTTAAAATCAAGTGTGTTATACTTTAGGAGCCAATTAAATTTTTTCTTGCATTTAGTTGCACTCCAAAGCCATCTACAATGAATTAATTGAACTACAGCTTTGTTTGTTTTTGTCTTCGACAAATGCATACACGTGACTATACACCACGAGTATAAGAGTATACGGGAGAAGTCAAGTTTAAGAAAGCATCCTGAGAGTTCGACGTTCTAACATTACGCGCAAAACCTCAAACTTCAGTTAACTCACTTGATGAGTGTGAGTGTGATGAAGCTCATTATATTTTTCTACACAAAACTTTTAGGTAGGTATATTTTAATTATAAAATGTATAGATTAATTTCATTTATAAGATCTATGAATAAGTTTTTACATATTTTGTTGTAATTTTGAGAGCGTCGTTCAGACAAATTAATTAATTAATTTTATATAAAGTGTTATCCTTCGTTAACTACAACTTTTCCCCATCCTTTAGGCCGCTTACGTCTTTTCACTCAAATCAAAATTTTCTTATTTTTTGGCTGCTTCCAAAGATGTGTAATGCTGCTTTGCTAAGTCATGGGCCAGAACAAGTAGTAGTCTGAAGGAATAATATTCAGTGAATATAACGGGGAGATAAAACATCATTTGCAAAGTGTCCTTAACAACTTTTGCGATAGATGACCGAGCGCGTGGCCTAGTATTGTTGTACTGAAAGATAAATATCTTCCAAAATTCCAACCGGATTAAAAAACTATTTTGATAGAGGGTGCTCCATTTTTCACGTAGATTGTGATTTTGAATAAAAAATTGGGGTTTCTATTTGAAAAAACAAAGTTGATGTCGAAATAACCATGAAGCTGCGATTATGGCCAAATTTGATTAGTACCATTAAATTTCCTCCTTCATTTTAGCAACATTTTCTCCTAAAACGCACCGTTTCAACGTTATTCGCCTGTCTCAAGTTAAAAGGACCACCCTGTATAACAGTCGTCATAAATGCTCGTTTGAGATGTTATATCTACCGATAATTATTATAATTTACACATAAGTTGGAAGTAAATGTGATAAAAAGATTAACCAAAGGAAACAAATTGGTTAAATGACAACAGTTTAACACTAGACGAATGAGCCTCCCCGCGGCTAGCTCTTCAGTTTACCTCTGTAAAATCCCATGTTGGCAGGTATAGCAAAAATTCAATAAGGCGATGCGAGTTTGCTAGGTGTCCAGATTCATTTCTAACCGACTGTATATCTCTCTCTATCAGTAAATTATAATATTTCATAATTATTGAATAAACGTATTTAATGCGTAATCAGCATTCTACCCCGAATGTTTACGGAAATTAAGGTGCAAGTAAGAATATCTTCTACGACGCAATAGCAATTCGCAGCAAATAACAAACGCGCTCTCCTTTTTCCTGGAAGTTGAATAGCAGCAAATGGCGCGAAGAAAAGCCGCAATAAATATGCACCAACGAAATACTAATGAAAATATTTTAATGTAGATGTTTTTTTTTCATACTTTATTATTCATTCTGATCGTGAGAATGTGCGCTTATCGAGATTTGTTGCTTGTATTGATTTGTTTGTAAACGTACAATTTATTTATAATATGAAAAATTGAATTTCAAGTTCAGGAAGTGTTTCAAATATGAAACATCCATCGAAACAATATATGTGTTATTCCCAATCTTTTTCGACACTTTACGTTTAAAATTGTTCTTGGAACTTGACAATATAAGGATTATTATAGATATGTGGTCTAGTGATGGAAGTATTTGGTTGCTATAAACGTTCACCATTCACTACAAATAAATGCTATGTTTACCTTTGGCGAAAGAAATGTTTTAGGTACTGTTTCGTTATCCTACTACCGCATGTAAACTAAACTCGCTCGAAACCCCCCGCGTCACATTCTAAGCGTGCAGCCGCTTACATACGTGCACTCTTGCTGATTATTTTTTCTATGGGGATATACTCCAATTGACATCATACTCGGTCTCTTAACCTGATCTAATTCTTGAAATCCGTTATACTTACAGGGCATTTTCCGTATGCAATGGTCAGCAAAATTGTGAGGGGAAAACATTTAGTGTTTGCAATCCGCAACACATATTCCAATAATCATCGAAGCATAACGAAGGGTTTATACGTATTTATTTATTCCATTTGTGCAATTTGCAAATAAAATTTTCGATTTGAAAATACAATTAAAATACTAGGTAGGTCTCACAAATAATATTTATTATATTCTATCAACGCGTTTCGACTAGATAGTCATCATCAGGATATGTCAAAATACCTTAACTACACTATTTATACTATTTATAAAACAATATGACAAATATGTGACAGAAGCAAAAACAAAATCAAAACAATTCATGGAAAATTGGAACATAGGATTAGAAAAATAATTCCATGAAGGGCGAGTCACTTAAATTTTCTTTCTCATTC
>JARJDW010024082.1:0-13294 GCA_030264715.1 Adinopsis sp. GC000173 | reverse complement strand
CAAAATCTAATTGAAAGATTCTGATATTCAGTTTCTTAATTATTTGAAGTAAAGTTTCCTATCTGCTAATATTCAAATTTACTTTATCGAAATACTTTATACCTAACTTTGTGTTGCAATATGTTTTGCAAATTGTTTTTTCTAAAAGTCTAAAATAAACGAGTTGGATTAAACAAAATGAACTACTTTAAGAAATATATACTTACTTACCTACGTATTTAGGTACAGTTTGCGTATTCAGAAATATATATTAATATCAACTTGGTACTTTATTATTATTTGTAGTAATTATGATCAAATGTTATCTGTTGAAATTTAAACGTATTTGTTTTATGAATGTTTGGCTGTTGAAACAACAGTGTACGACGAGCTCCTGGTGACATTAATTTAAAAGCAATTTATGTGCTGAATATGAGACGAACTAATTAAAAAAGGCGCACTTGAGATGCATAGCTGAAATTGTTTGTG
Organism: Adinopsis sp. GC000173; assembly: GCA_030264715.1. NCBI lineage: Eukaryota > Metazoa > Arthropoda > Insecta > Coleoptera > Staphylinidae > Adinopsis > Adinopsis sp. GC000173. The sequence continues at coordinate 12,826 of JARJDW010024082.1, read as the reverse complement.
ATTGTTGTTGATGCATAAAGTTTTCCAAAGTGTTTTCGTGTAGTGGATTATAAAGTTGCAGCATGTAGATATATACACATACACACACTTATATACAATTCGAATATCTCGTTGTAATTATGGTCAAGTTGGAATTAGGATAATGGGCGCATTAGTAAGCTTTTAAAGCTGAAAATAAATATGCGATTTATGTTTTGCGCTCTTACTTACCGAATGGATTAAGGGGGCTTTGAGTTAATTTAACTTGGCAATTGTTAAATAAATTACGACTAGTGGAAACTTTTTTTGGCTGACGATGAGGAGTGGGAAGGAAATTTATCATCGTCATTATAAGCTTTTTATCATATCCTATATAAATTAACAACTTCATTTTAAAACTTCTGCTACATGTTGCGTTTATAATCAAAGCAATCAGGAGAGAAACTTTTTTTCGCCGTGTGTGTTAATATACATCACTCATTTTTATTACCAACTGCCATATAAGACATGTTACACGGTGAGATGCACTGAAAATTTTACAAATATGCTTGAAACTTATATATTTAAACATAAACTTTCTTCTAAAAAGCTTAGACTAGTATTAAAATTAATTACATTGCAGTCTTTTAAACTTGACTTTATATAAGTTTAAAAAATATTAACATAACAGTGCAAATAAAGTTATGTAACAATGAAAATTCATATTGAATTAAAAAATTTTAAATGCGAAAAAAGTTTACTTAAGAATATTTCACTCACATTTTTAATGTTAATAATTATAAAATAAATCATATTTATTTAGCAATAGCAGATATGTAGTTATAATTATTTAATAACAACACAAAGTTTATGGTTTTAAAAAATCTCTGTAGTATAAATCTTAGACTAGTTTAATAATTAATTATATTGCAATCTTTTAAACTTTTACTTTAAATAACATTAAAGAATATTAACTGTTAGTACAAACAAAGGTAGTTCTTCTAAGTTATATAATAATGAAAATTCATATCGAATTTAAGAAAAAGTGTAGATGCCGAAAAAGTTCACTTAAGAAAATTTCACTCACATTTTTAATTTGAATAATTATAAAATAAATCATATTTATTTAGCAATAGCAGACATGTAATTATAATTATTTGATAACAACATAAAGTTTATGGTTTTAGAAAATCTTTACGATTAATTACAATCGAGCAAAAATACGTAGGTACCTATATGTATGTTTATTTTTGAATTTTAATATCGATGAAAGAGTATTAAAAATAGTTGGAGGTTAAAATAGAAACAATTATTATGTCATAAAATAATACGATTTTATTATATGCATACCAAAAACGCCACCACTATTAAAACATAATTAAATCTACAACTTTCTATACTAATAAAATGCATTCGAATTATTTCCAAGTTTTATACAAGTCATTCTTCAACTTGTAATTTATATGCGTTGGAAAAATCACCAAGAAAAACAAGTGTGAAGCATCATGCAATTATTACATTTTTAGTGCAGACCATAATTACTTACATCAAATACAAAATGTATTTAATGTGTTTTTTATTGTTATTTTTACTTTTTGTTCAGTTTAGTTATTTGGTCAATGCAATAAAATAAGCACTTTAAAACAACACTTATAAATAAATAAATATTGCATACTTTGCAAGTAAAACATTAGTGTTGAATACCAATATGCAATTTCCTACATCTCAAGTACTAAACTAATTTAAGATTTTATTATAAATTTTTCAATTTACGAGTATAATTTGTTTCATTGCACGCAAAAATTAGTTAGAATAAGTCTAATATTTTTGCACATTTTTAGAACAAAGCCACGCAATAATTGCAGAATTCATATTGCATTTAAATGAAAAAATTTACGATCTCCAGCATTATTTAACTTATTTAGTCAACAAACAAACCGAGGTTGACCACACAGGCGCGCGCTTTTCTAAAAATAGAGGAAATGATTTATGAAATCAAATTCCTGCTGTCGTTCCAAACATTGTCACTCAGCTTGATTAAAATCGTTTCAAACATTTGCACATTAAATTCTTTTTTCGTGTGCCTGTTGCACACTTGACGACATTTTAATTAATTTATTAATTTGATTTAATATATGATCAAACGAATTACATACCGGAATCGTTCCAAGCGAATTAACAAATTAAGATATGTCGATGGAGATTTAGCTCGAAGCGTTTCAATTCAATTTCAACCGAAAACAACTATTTTTCTCTTTGGTAATCTAATGAGAAAAAAAAACTGAAAAAACTTGTTGCATTTTTAATGTTGTTATCTTAATATTATTATCTACAAAGTAAATATTTACGTCAAAAGTTGGTAAACCATATAAATATATAGAAAGTTGGATATTTTCTAAGAAATTCTTATGGTGAGAAATTTTAAAGTTTTTATAGTACCTACTACTAGAGTTCATGAAAAAAGAATGAACTAATTTATTAAATATGTAGATGTTTTTTTTTTATATTTATTATTATTATTTATCACATAGGGAAGAGTTCCCGTATTTGGAGCATCTCTTAGATTACCATATCTGAACCACTATAAATATATTTGTCAAATTTTAGGGCACTTTCAAGTATAGTAGTTAACATTCGTTTAAGCATAGACAATAGAATAGTTCCATTGTCTGTGGTCAAAGTCAGTTATAATTAATTACTAATAAATGTCCGTATAAATTTAAAAAGCAACAACATTCATTATAAAATACCTACTGTATTAGTTAATTTATAAGTAATAAATTAATAAGTTAATGAGTTAAAACATTTATTATGCAACATGATTAAATTGGATCATTAGATATATTTTGGGGCTATGTCCAGTTAGCTCCCGACTTAAAATATTTCAATGAATTGTTCTCGTTTTGTGTCGATTTGTGTAACATTTTTTTCATTTGGTGCTAATTTGTAAACATTTCGGGGAACTAACTTGACACCCATTTGCCGTAATTTTTAGAATTTTGAAATTTACTAGCCAATGTTGAATTGCGCTCTTTTTGTGCTACATGCGTTATCACATTTATTTCTACTTTTTGGGAGTTAACTTGATACTATCGATTTTCTAAATTTTTTCGAGCAGAATTTAATGAAATATTGAAAATTAGAAATATTTTAAGTCGGTGGTCTAAATATTACTCCTTTCCTATTTATTTTATTATAATTTATTTAATTTTGAAATATTTACGTTTATAACTAGGTAAATACTAAACAGTTGATTACACCAGTCAACACGAATTCTGAATCTGGATTTTGTATGTCTGAGTTTAGTCTCTTCTTATATTTAACTAATCAGAAAAAATAGTTTTACTCAATAAAGTTTGCTTTAGAAACTGCCAGAATCAAATTTTAAATTTTATGAAACTTTTATAACAATGAACCATGTAGGCTGTTATTTAATTTTCAATTCCTTCACTTAGCTAAATTATTAAATATAAATATTCCTTAAATGCATTGCAACAATTTTTATTAATGACTGATTACTTTTTCATATAAACAGTCAGAAAGTATATAATAGCCTAATAAAATAATATTGTGTTGTATTGTGTTATAATTTACAGTTTGCAGAAACTTTACTAATATGTCAAACATTACATAAACTATGTATGAACACCCCCAAAATTCCAACGGCTTAACTCGGAAAATATTTAGGTACTACTGACCGATTAAACCTTGAAATGTTTGAAGAAAATTTTCCATGAAAAATTTCAGTGATTTGAAATATTATCAGAGAATATTGTCATTGTAGGTTTTTGTTGTTTTCGGCGGCACCCAACGCATGAATAAGTGATTTTCTAGAGTGAACTGTTGATTGATCTATCATAAAGCAAATAGTTTTGCCGTTTTTGTGTTTGCATTGCATGTACAATCCCATGTACTTATTAGATTTTTAACGACAGCATAAATCATTTATTATCCATAAATTATTGTTTTACTATTGCCAAATGGCACCGCGCCCCATTAATTATTATTAAAGAAATCGTATAATTTACATTTATGTTATATTTATATAAGATTATCGCATGCATTGACATAATGATGCGTCGTTCGATTTGATTCAGTGGCGGATTAGTTTTAAAATTAGATGTGAGATCAGATAAGTGCGTTCGATGTGAAAATTTATGTTAGATTAAATTTTTTCTGGCTAATGTCGCCTTACAGCGACAGGCCGGAATGTTTTATTGCCGATTAGCATAAAACTCTCTAAAATTGTTTAATGTTTAAGTAATTGTTAATAATTTTTTCCTATCTTAAGGCTACTACCTAATAGCAAAGTATGAAAATGTTCCACGCACTTACAGTTATAGATCACAATTATTGTTTAATAAAATTAACATTTTATATTGCGAAAATGTTTATGTTATTTATTATGTTTTTGACATTGAATGGAAACAAGAATAAATGATTGTTAAGTGTAAATAAGATTTTTAACTCGTATATGTTTTACCTTGTCGTTGTCAAAATATATATTGATTGATTTATTGTTTGTTTATTGGTAATATCATGATAATATTTAATGAAAAATACTACAAATAATTATTATTTATTATATTCTGCTAACATCATTCTTTATTATTTCATTATAAGAATTAGTATTTTTGGAATTTTTAATAAAATTATTTGAATCGTTTTAACAACGTAATCTTTTACAAGTTAAGTAAAATTAATGAGAATTATTTAAGGAATTCTGCTATTTCGTACATTTTCTACCGTTGTTTTAAATTAATCTTTTTGATCTACCTACATGATTAAAAATATTTTACTAATGAATGTACCTAATTAAAATATAACAACACTGGTAGTCAGTTTTTTTAATATAAATATGTCCGAAATACAAAGTAACCAAAAATTGAGACTTTTAAATTAAAACGTTTTATTGAAATTTGTGATTAATATAGGTAGGTAGGGTAAAATATTATAATAGTTATAGATTTAGATGCTTGTTCGTTGTCAACCATGATTTGACAGACAAAATTGTTATTATTAATGAAACTCTTGATCAACAAATATATTAATTACTTGCTAGATCATTATGCAAAAAGAACCATAATTTCAGTACTTGAAACAGTTTTCAAATAACTAGCATAATTGTTTAGCTGATTTTGAACAAAATTTTTTAATTCTTAATATGATAATATCTGAATTATTTGATCTAATTGATTTGCATTGATTATTTACGAATTTTGCATACCTCCTATAGGTAGGAAATACACAATATTGCAACCAGTTGATTAAATTAAAATGCTAATGGTCATGTAAAATCCATTTCTTATATTTATGAATTTCAATTTAATTATCGCCTTATTATTATTGACGAATTTAATGCAGCACTTCCATAGACAGCAATCCAATTAAATTGTTGAAATTTGTAGAAAATAAATTGCATTTTAAGATATTTAATCCAGATTGAAATTTGTCCAATTAGTATTTTTTGAGGATTAGAAGTGGCGAAAAGAAGAATGAAAACAAATTATAAAAATTAAAAGGCTTTGAAGTGATTTAAATATTTAAGCGCCGAAAACAATACGATTTTCATTTTGCTCACTTCAACAATGCAAATAATTTAAATTATAATTAGATTATTTGTTTATCGGCCTTGAATAATTAATAATAATATTCGTATTGATGTGTGTGTGTGTGTGTGTGCGTTGTGCTTATACCAATATTAAAAGTATCAATAAGCAAGCGTTGTATAATAAATTTTAATGTTCATTGAGGCAACATGAGTTATTCCAACGATTATATTTCAATATAGCGTGGAGATTTATAAACAAAATTAATCCATTTTTCTTCTTTATTAACTCTTTTAATCATTGCGATTGTTATAATATTAATTCACTTCCTTATTTATCGATAAAACTCTTTTTAATATCCTAAAAAGTGGAGGCAATAACGCTCTTCATTTACTTTCTGCACGTTGCCCCTAGGACCTTAACTCGACTTTATAACAACATGGAATTCAAGTACTTTATACTAAAAAAAATGATTTAAATAATTTTTTAAATCAGTTTAATGGACCTATTTAAGAAGCGATGAAAATGAAAATGTTAACATAATTGAGATGCGCTATTATTTAAAACTATGATTATTTAATCGAAGATCTCTATTAAAACTAATATAGTTTCTAGTCAGAAGATTAAATAAACATAAATCAATTATATTACAAAACTTCGACCGATCGATTTGAATAAGAATTTTTTTCCGCCGAGGATGCATTTACATTTAATTGAATCTTTTAGATAATTATCTATTAATTTGAAAATTAGCCATATGATTTGAAAGTATAATGCGTCAGCTCTTTTTTCCGTCAGTATCAAAACAATAATAAAATTTTAATTAACAGTCCATTCATAAAAATTAAACGAAATTTAAGGCTGTTGCAGTCAGTGCCGTAAATGGCTTGTCACCGGCGGTTAATGCGCGCATATAAGAGGAAATAAATTTACGATATTTTATAAATAATTGGCAAATTGTTTGTGACGTAAAAGGTGACATTAACCGCAGAAACGTCTGCGTTGACACACTTTTCCCAATTTAAATAGACGTTTCACACAAAAATTGTTATTAATGAATGTTTTATTTGTTTATGCGACAGTTGAATGGAATTGCAAATACATGATTTAATTTGCTTTTTTATTATAATTTTAAATGCTTATTTAGTTGCAGTGCTATTAATTATTCGCAGTTGCTTTGGTGGACATACATTTTTATTGTCAATATTTGTTGTGATTTTAACAAACTTTTTGAGTTTGAAATAAAATGAGCGAAAGACAATATGAAGAATGATTCACCTCTGATTTAAATTCGCTACAAGTTAGGAGGACAGAGTGGGTATAAGTCGACGAATAAGAAATTTCTTTTTATGTGATAAAGAACAGTGTGTCAATATTTCTTTGATTAATACATATTCATACTCTTTAATATTGAGTATTTTTAATATTTTCTTTTTATAAAATTACACTATACGACCAATGATTCATCTGATTCAAGTTCTGCTGCTACAAGTGAGGAAGGCCAAATCAGAATTATGAAATTAGTTTTTTAAAGTGACAAAAAACAGTATGTCAATGTTTTCTTACATAAAACGTAAAGGAATTTAACATTTGATTAATGCATATGCATCTTATTTAATATTATTAATATATTTAAAATTTTCTTTAAATTTTTAACGTTTTATACTGGCTATAAAAATTAAATACTTCTAATAAATTATACTCCTATTAAAAGACTTCTTATTAATAAGTCATTAAACTGAGATCCGGGACAATTTTATATATAAGAAAATTTCATTATGTAAGATTGAATATTTTGAGAACAGTTATAAAAATTGTTAATTGAAATAAATTAATATAATAACTAATATTATCTATAGAAAATATAAGACTCTGGCAATTAATTAAATATTAATCATTTTAAATAACTTGATGAATTATAAATATCTTAGGTCAAACTTATTACAAGTTAAAATTGTAGCACATTTTATATTATAAGAATTTTAATTAGAAATGCACAGTATTATATAGTATCATAAATAGACATCACTTTATGGATATTTTATTAGTATCATCTCATAAATAAATTGCATACTTCGAATTTCGTGCGATGACAAATTGGAGCCGTATTATTTAAATTGATCTAAGCACTTTTTAATTATTCGGCGAATGATTCAATTAGCACTGACACATTTTAAGCCAATTGCAATTTTAATTCGTTTGGTAGTTGAAATGATTGTTAATCTTGTTGGCGCATTCTTATCGTAAAAAAGATTGTTAGTAGTTTGGCTTCAAGCTCTTGCATAATTTATAATGAGATCGAGAGAATTATTATATTCCAACTATTTATAAGCCGTTTCGTTGAGTTTTACAACCTGTTAAAGTAAATTATTAGCAGTTGAAATAAAAATTTAATTTAAATGCATGCTAATTAATCGCAATTGTGTGTGCGTGCACAAATCAATATTGTTGAATTTAAAACATAAATCATCAATCACAATGAACATAAATTAAACAATCATTTAATTTTTCGATGCGACTGGTGATGGTGGACATGCGGTATTTTTGTTGTTGCCATTTTGCCAACTACGTTAGATCCTCGCCAGTTAAGGGATAATGATATTTCAACTCGCTTTCTCTGCGTATATTTCTCACACAATCACTGAAAAGTTTGCAATAAGATTGAACAAAAGGTATATATTCTTTGATTCTCAATACTGATAGTTACAAAATCTGATACCATCAGAAGACTTGGTATTGTATTTCAAAGCACAAACAGCTTATAAAATGTTATTGAGGCAAGCAAAAGGGAGGCGAGTTTTTTGTATCATCTCGCATAAGAATAACAACGATGAAAAAGCTACACTACAATTAATTTAATTTCAATGCCAGCAATGCATAATAAGCAAAAAATCGACGACTGCAATCTTGCGCGCTTTCACATACATTTAAAAATATTGACAAAAAACTTAAATGTTTTTTAAAGAGATAGTAGTATACTCACTAATTATATAAATTCATAAATAAAGTACGTATAATGAAAACAATAAGATAAGGAAAAATATAGTTATATAGGCAGAATAGCTAAATAATCTAGAAATAACGTAGTAATAAACTTAATGCGATCAAATGAAGATGTATAAAATAATACATACCTATCTACATTTTTTTATGTTTTTGTTTTTGAAGCAACGTTATTTTGCAAATTATATTATAAAAGAAATAAGTAACACGTAAAATAAAAAATCGATTGAAAATGTAGAGCTACATACCTATTCATTATCGTAATTACATCTGAAAATATAATTACAGATCCTAATGGTTAATAAAATGAAAGACAAAATATGATACAATCGGAATATTTAGATAGAAAAAAGTTTTAAATGTATATAGGTAATATAAATGAAATTTTGAAATGTACTTATATAAATTTCAATTATTACTATCATAGAGGTTTGCAACCAAATTGATTTTGATATCTAATTTAATTTTTTCTGTTTCTGAATGCACTGAATTCGACAAATTCCTCCGTTTTATAGGATTTCTGATATATGTTTTCTTACAATTTGGGCAAATAAAATTATATTTTTTCATTTAACTGATAACACTTTCTTTTTTTCTATAAGATTCTTCATCACATTTATGCTACAATACTAAATCGAGAATATCTCTGAAACACCCAACAATATTCAGCATCCTTATGTTTGCTATAGTACGTCACTACAAGTCTATAATGTGAATTAATTCGTAGCAGAGTCCTGCATAGAGAGAAATATGAGTACCCGGCCCGACCCGGCCCGAGTGGTTAGAGGCCCGGTTCGAGCCCGACTTCGAAAAATACCCGAGAAATAAAGCCCGGTCCGGCCCGGATCAATTAGTAATCTAATTTCTTTTATTTAGTTTTATTCTTAAAATTGAAATTGAATTTAGTACTCGTACTCACAATTTGAATTGTATTTTTTTAACACTTACCTACCTTTCAGTTATGGTTTTTATTTATAAAAAATTTTTGCCTGGCCCGGCCCGGCCCGATATCGATTTAATTAATCGTAAAAAACCCGGCCTGGCCCGGAGCCCGTTAGGTTTCGGGCCGCCCATGCAGGACTCTGGTAGATACATATTGGGTGATTCCATAAATTCATGCCCCACAAACTTATGGAATCACCCAATACCTAACAAACCATAGTTTGCTTAAAAAAGACTAAGCTCTTTCGATTTCTGTTAGAATGCGCTTCAAAAAATAGCATTATTGTCGAATATATGAAAATTTTGGTTATAGTTTTATGCGAGCTATGAAGAACTTGCGAAAGCTTACATGGATCTCTTCTTAATTATTCTCTAATTATTATATAAAGATACTGGTAGATACCAGTAGTGAATTTGGTATAATAATATCGTGTCGTGAATAACAGCGTTAAGTACTTACATTATGCACAATTTCCAGCACGATCAAAACAGTGGCCATGCATGAGGTCAAGTTTTTGTCGAAAATGTACTATGTGAACATTTTTAAATTGTTGTAAATTTCGGTGCAATAAAATGTTTTGTTTTTTTTTGGACATCACGAACACGTCGAAAAGTTACAGGTACAGTGAAGAATTAAAATGTTGTTCAATACTTACAGTGTACACAGTATGTTATCATTTTCTCTAATTTCTCCTTATTAAATAATAATATATTATTTGCAATAGAGTAAGGTGTAATTTAAACAAACTAAAATGTGAAATGAATGGGTACTACTACACGGCCAGCTAAGTTATTAGCTTTAACCTTTCGGAACGCATATGCAACGTGCTTAAATACTCACTTACTTGAAAATTATTGAGCAAAATTTTATTGAGAAAAAATAACACCGACACACACATTTCCACCTTATACATTAATATATGAATATTGAATATTGAAATGCTAATTAGTCGCAATTTATCGCACGACCAACATGTGGATGCAATTTTGCGTTAACCACACTCGGCAATATAAATATAACAAATCGATCGGCATAAAAAGCAAGGAAAATTTATAAATACGGAAAACGCACACTTGAATGAACCTGCAGCTCTAGCTCTATTAATAGTCTAATATACGGAGATAGAGAAAAAATCAGAAAATTAGATTTGCGTTCATGCGTGATAGATGCATTTTATAATCATTCGCTTACGATACAAGTTTATTACGAGGAGCGAAAGAAAGTCTCTCGCTCGAACATGCATGAACTATAACAGCAGTAACAACAACAACAACGGCAAACCGAACGAATGAAAAAAAAACGTAACTACTTACGTATGAAACGTTCGCGTTATAAATCGTTCGATTAGAGGGGCATTACTTCAACGCACATGCTGCGATCGAATTACGACGGCAATAAATGATCGTTTTGATTATGATTATTATTATTACACACCATGGCGATTTTAATTCGCATTGAACACACAACCGGAGATTGCAATTCTAACTCGAATTGGACGTGTATTTTTGTGGCAAAGTGGATGCTTAGAGGATAAACTTCATTCGAATACACAAAAAATTGTATATCTAAAATATAATCAGAGAATAATTAAGAAGAGGCTCAAGTAAGTCTGTCTTCCATGGCTTAACTATGTTTGTAACTAAAATATAGTTTAGCTTAACATAAATAGTTTGAAAATACATTACCTTCTCTCTGCACTAGTAAATATGATATTACGAGGGTAAGTTAACTATTATCCGCAATGTGATTATATTATATGTACTGTATCAAAGGTCTATAATGAATTTCGGCCCATGGTACTTCTCCTGACCACAAATTAGGAATTAGACAACGTTGTTCTTGCTTGGTGCCAACATAGCTAGTTCAAATGCTTAAATTGTTAACAATAATTAAACTATAAATGTGTTCTATATTTTTTAAGACAGCCAACCAACATAACGAAAAATGTAAGCCCATTGCGTATAATAGTTGACTTACCCTCGTAGATTAGAATGCTTTTGAGGTATATTACTTTAAAAACTTAAGATTAAAAATAGAAATGCTTATATACTGTTTAATAACTTAACACATCTTTATTTGTAGATTGCATCCATCGCAATCTACAGCAAATAGTTTCAATAAGGGCATGTAAGTACATATCCATACAAAGTAAGAAACCAGATTTTTGCGTCTTGAATAAATCCTCTTTGCGTTTGTATATGCGTACGATTTCTAAAATTCGGTTTATTAATGTGCGCACACTTTATAAAATATATACGTATACATATCTCGTATATGCCTATACATAATACATGTTCCTATATGAGAAAGTGCAATAAAAACTTGAAATCATGAAAAATGAAGTAAAAGTTATGTCTTTTAAATTGTAGAAATTAAACGCTACAAACCGATTTTGAAATTTATGTGTTCGCTTTATTATGTTTTGCATTTTTATTTTATTATAGTTACAATTATTACCTCCCTACCAACAACTATACAGCTGCCTTTTCCATATTTATTTATTTAACACAATCTATAATTAGTTGTCAATATTAATTTTTGTTTTGTAATATCACTTATTAACATAGACTTTATTAGTAATTACAGCTGTATAAACTGGTATTAACCAAATAGTCGAATGGAATTACATTTTATTATATTTATTTATAACGCGATTTTACATGTAAAATTATTATATCATTGGATTGTGTTTAGATGGACTTTTTTGTGCCACTTTGCAAACACATTTTGCTACTTTAATTTTAGAAAAAACAAAACATCCGCGGTCTGGATAATAAAATATGTAAGGGACTAACTTGATGTATTTAGTCATCAGTTTGTTCTTTGTTACTTGAATTGAACAAGACGAAATTTTTTTTGAATGATAGAAAATGGATGTAATATTGATTTCCATAATTGGTGTTGAAAAATGTATTTCACATTTCAACATTTAATAACATAGTGGTAAAAGCTTAATGAGAGGAACCGACTTAATATGGCCGCTTGTTTGATAATTGTTATTTTCAATTAAAGAAAATCTATAAAAAAAATAATTTCTCATATATATATCACGTTTTTCCACACTGTATTAGTATAATAATTTGCATTTTAAGAATTAGAGCACTTATTGAAGGTTATATTAGTCGATGCAAGAACAAAACAGAAAAAATAGCGCCATAGATATCCGGAATAATTGTTTATTTTCTTTTTCGTGCATTAATGTATTGCAAATGTTTTATATTAGGTTAGAGACCGCATTTTCCAAGACGCGGTGACGCTTTTCAGGTTCAACGCAGAAAAAAATGTGTTTTTTAAAATATTTTTTTCAATTATTTAAAACACATCAATTTGCATTTTAAGAATTAGAGCACGTAGATGCAAAAACAAAAAAAGA
>JARJDW010024079.1:0-14382 GCA_030264715.1 Adinopsis sp. GC000173 | reverse complement strand
CGAACGAAATATTGAAATAAGTGCAGTAAAAACAAAGGAATCAATTTGGGGAAAGCTTTCAGAGCATTTTCAATTTCCATATATGAGCGCTCGCAGGACCGGAATCGCAAATATTTTCATTCAATAAAAAAAGAACTTTGTTGAAATTGAAATTTTGTTGTTTTCGTGTAATGATTAGCAAATTTTCAATTTCATTCGTCCTTCAACGTTATTATCTAATCTGTAACATTTTTGTGTTAAAAGGAGCAGAAAGAACATTTTGTTAACAAAGCGAATTTTTAGCTGGCACCTGCATATATGTAGTTCAGTTGTATAGTTAAGCCATGAATTATAACTTTAAGCTGCAAAATCTGCTCGCATTTTTTAGGCCACAAAATATAATCTTGAATGACATTATAGTAAATTAGAATTTTTGTGGGAAACTGGACTGGGAAAATATTTCAAACGTAAAACATTCAACTAATAACAAACTATACAGATTACATTTTATAAATTGCCAATTTTTTATGCTAAATTATAGTTGGATTTACATTTTTCGTTTGAAAAAGGATGAAGAGGGAAATTAGACTATGAAAATTAATTAACTTGCATAAATTGCTTCATAATTATTGTAAATTTTTAATCAACAAGTGACAAAATGATCTCGAGAGTTTTAAATTAAAAATTTGTTCAATATTTGCAGGAAAAAACAAATGAAAAAATTGATCTAGGTGTGAATTGACAACCAAGACAGTAACAATAAAATGTCCCATAATTAGAGTACATTTGCGCTACAAAAATGCTCATAATTTTTAACAAACAGACGACAATATAATCTTGAAAGTCAGATAATTTCTTATAAAGACAACTTCTATAAACTGTCACATGATTAGAGTAAATTTAAACAGCAAAAAATGGCGGTACATTTTTTTTAGCCAACAAGGCGACAATTAATGCATTGAGACAGTTGGTTTGAAATAGAAGTGAGGAATGTGTAATATTGTATGAGAAACATAACGAAAAAAAAAACATTGAATTGTTTTTATGAGTTTTTGAGCGTGCCATAAAATTAATATTAAATTATCTTATAAAATTTAATAAATTAAATGAATAATTAATTTTCGCCATAAAATTTGAATAACAATAAAAGGAATGGATGTAACATAACATGCATATGCGTCTGTGTGTTCGTTGCGCGCCCGATTAATAAAATAGATGCATTACAGTCCTGCGAAAGAAAAATCATAGAAAAAAACTGTTACATCCAAACATTTCCATAAAAAGATGATTTATTATTTATATATGTTGGTGCGTTTCATATATTATATATTTGCGAGTGACTGAATCTAAGTCGTAGAAAGCAAAGAAGGGACGCCCGACATTTACATATAGACATATCATATACGGCATATAACAAGCGCACGCTTTCAAATTATTTTTGCGCACCCCGGAGGCCGAGAGCTTTCCCATGTCCAAGCCGAGCCAGCCCAGAATGTTTGAACAATAAAAACGCACCAGGCCACGATCCTTGACAAAACGCTCTCTCTCCTTTCGCGCGCGTTACTTATTCATTGCCCATTGGCCATCCATCCCATCAGAGAGAGGAGCGATGAAGAATAAAAAAAAAAGAAGAAAAAGGTCACTTTGTGTCTAAACTCCGCACGAACGGCCTCACCACCACCTACCTCCTCCTTCCCCCATAGCGCGCCCAAATAACATTCACTTAATCTAATGCCCTTTCAGTGTATTTCGCTCGCCTTGCAATTTTCGACGACGTGCGCGCAACAATTGCATAGCGTGAATTTCGCATCATCGAAATCTCATCAACGCGATGAGGTCATTGGTTAAACCGGTTTATCTAACTTTTGTCACATATTATCGCGCGCCTAATGACGTCTTTTAGCATGGTCGACACAAATCCAAAATCTCCTAATTGATGGCGTGTTTTTAAAATGTAGCTAAAAATACATTTCTTTGCATATTTTTTTTTGTAATCAATATCATACACATTTGTCTCTTATCTCACCTTACCGATTTGCATACAAATTGTTCAGGTTTGCGCGAGGCAAAAAAACCGTAGCGAAGAGAGCTTAAAGTGTTTGAATTTTATATGCCAGCCACGGAGCATAAACTATACTATACTATATATATATATATATAGATACTTGTTGTCTATTTTTTGTGTTGCGTTGTATGTGATGGTTTTAAATCCGTATGGTATTGCCGCTGCTGATGCGGTTGGGAAAGGAAAGAAAGCGCTCTTTGAAATAGAGTGCGAATCGTATAAAATCCGCATGGAAGTGGATTGAAGTCAGGCGAAGAGTGAAGGCACTTAGCGGAAGAGAGCGACCATTTTACGATTAAATCTTACTTCGCTAGCTAGCGCTAGACGACGACGAAACGCAAAAAAAGGAATGGAAAAAAGCAGGGCTAGCGTGCTGTGTGCGACGAATATTGATGGTAGCAATGTATGGAATTGTCGCACATATCGCAGTGTCGTGCACCTGTGATGCGTGCGTTTTGCAAAGGTGATAACGTTTATCATCGGCGGCGGATTGGAAAAACGCTCTGTGCGCTGCTAGTGCTACTGCCGCTGCATCTTCACCGGGGCCTAGGATGTGTAATAATACGGCGTACATATTTTATAGAGTTTATGGCTACATATTTATGAAGCAACATATGTATTTTATACGCTTTAAACTTTATAGAATATGGATTTTCAAATACAGTTACTGGCTCGGACATCATCCGGTGCAAAACCGAATAAAAAATCTAACTACTACCTAAAACGATTATTTACTTAGCAATATACTCAATCGGACGCAATTGTTACTTATCATCGTTCCGACAACGATTATGGTGGAATTTGCAAACAAAACAAAAAGCCAACGCGCGCTTAGTTTGATAAAAAAAATTGTGCACATAAAAAAAGCGCACCGAACACATAAAGTTTAAAATTCCATTGAACGTGTAATAAATACGTGTACTTGTAAGAAATTTTTTCAAACAATGAAAGTTTTCTATACTAAAACAATTAGGTAGGCATATCGAAACTTTAAGATTAAAAGCTTCTGTTAACTAGTTCATATCAACCATACTTGTACGATAAAAATGCAAAATTTGATTAAAAAAAGTTTAAAATTGCATTGAAAATGAAAATGTTCTACTATAACAATTAAGTACCTATATCGAAACCTCAAGATTAAAAACTCTTACAATTAGTAAAAATAATTTATATCAGCTCTGCTTGTACGATAAACATGAAAAATTTGATTAAAAAAGGTTAAAAATTGCATTGAAAGTAATAAATGTGTACTTATATAAGAAATTGTCTCAAACAATTAAAATTTTCCCTTAAAACAATTAGGTATCTTAAGATTAAAAAGCCTGGTTAAATAATTTACATCAACCGAATCTACCTGTGCCTACGATAAATATGCAAAATTTTGATGATTAAAAAGTGATTAAAGCCGAACTAGTAGCAAAGCAAAATAAACCTTTACGTTTCATTGCGAACAATAAATGCAAAAGAAATTTAATGAACAATAAAAAAGTCGTTCTGCAAAGTATTTTTTCATAAATTTGCTTTTATATTTGTAAGAATGTTAAAATTGACAATATGCAAATGTAAATGATTATCAATTAGCTAAAACAAAAACTTCAATAAATAAATAAGTAAATAAATTTTTAAACGCGTCATGAAAAAACTATTTAGGTGATGATTTGGCTGTAAAAATTTGAAGTTTATCTAATAGTAATTTGATAATAATGAAGGAAGTGCAATAAAAAACGGTGCGATTTATTAGCCAAAAAAATGACTTTTCTTCATAAATTTATTATTATTAGTAGGTATATAAGAAAATAGGTATAGATAGAGCAGCGGTGGGCAATTCCCTGCCCGTAGGCGATTTACAACCCTTGGAGACCTATCATCGGGACTAAGCATCATTTAGATTTCTAGATTGGTAAAGCACCTTCCCATTTAATTATCTTATTTAGTACAGAAAAAAAATTTAATATTTTATGCGTTTTCATTTAAAATTTCTGAAAATTTGTAGAAAACGTCTAAATTTTGAATTATTTTAACAGTTTCTTACATGTTTTTATCAGATTGCATTATTAAACCAGTTTTTACCCCTTTCCCGCATTTTTAATTAAAATTTCTCAGAGTTTCCTACAAGAGTCGCAGAATTATTCAACAAAAATCAATAAAAATGCAAAAATTAGTGAAAATGTGTACAAAATTGTTTAAATTTTTATGTTTGCAATAACCTTGTACAAGTTTTGATCGAATTCTGTGCGTTATTTACTAGATTTGACCGGCTAGAACATTTAACCCTATACAACTTGAATTGTGATACGAGAAAGGTTGCCCATCTCTAGTTTAGAGGGTGTTTTTACAATTTTCTTGACTATTTTGTCCTTGTGTAGAAATTAACGTTAAATGTCAATTCAAAATTCTGCCCAATTCTGCCAATTCTAATGATTTCTTTTAGCTACCCTACTAAAACTTTATAATGGTTAATTTGAGTCTCCCTATAAATAAATTTTTAGTTCAATCTTATAAGTAAATGCAGCGATTTATAACTTGCCGCATCATATTTTCTCTTTGCTTTGTAAATTTAGTTAAATAAAAAGTTATGATGAAGAAGGCATGCCTGCCTATAACATCCTGCGAATGTGAACCACCCCATCCATACAATTTCCGTGCATTCTTTCGCGCCCCGCGCCGTGAAAAAATTAACATTTAAAATCACGTTGATGTGGAAGATGATTTACCATTTTGTACGCGCACAAAGGCGCACTTTTACAGCCAACCCCTCTGACAAAAGTGCGCGGCTGTCATTAAGTATGGATGCGATGAATATCTTCCACCATAAATATGTAAAATAACAATTGTTTTCTTTGACGAGAGAAGAAAAAAAAGCGGCAGCAATAGCAGCGCAAGCCGAGGCAACAAACAAACAACAAAGATATTTCCGGCTTTGTGTATGTGTGTATGTGTATGTGACGGTGTGTGTGTGTGAGTGTGTACGCGAGAAGGGTTTATCGAGTGCGCACAGGAAGCTCGCCTACCATAAACCGAAAACGTTCAAGTCGTACGAAATCCTTAGCGTTTCCATCACCCAAATCCCTCCTTTTGCATTCAGCGATCGTCTTACATCCCTTTTGCGCACTTATCGAACCTTAAAATAAAAAGGGACGCGCGCGCGCCGCCTCAATCCATCCGTAAAACTCAATCATTTTATCTTGATGAAGATAGTCGCTCACCTTGATGCGAATCAGTTAATGAACTTTTCCCCATTTTTTTTTTGATCTTCTCCTTTTTTTATATTTATACTTATAGTAATAATAATACGAACAAGGCAAGGGGAGGGAAGCGTGACAAATTTATGCGCGTCTGAATTTTTAAATTTGTTGATGGAGAAAAGTTGTTTATCGAGAACGTAAAGGGTTGTTTGTTTGTTGTTTGTTGCCTACGCTCGCACAGAAATTCTGTCCGTTTGAATTTTAAAAGAGTTTTAAGTGATTAGTCGACGGTTTTTAGATAAAACTTGCGGCAGTAATCAAGTAAAACATTCAAGCCAGTGTAGTAAAATGTAAAATGAGTTTTAAGAGAGAAAATGAATAAAACTTGCCGGAGTGAGTCGACGAGTCGAGTGAGTGAGTGTGTTTGACGCGCTAGCGCTAGTGCACACTGCGATCATATAAAATATATAGAAGGTATTTCTGGGTTGGATTTTGTACAACGGAAGATTGTAATTTGAAGCGTTTCGTGCCATTTGAAATTTTAATATTAATCTAGCCGCTCGCGCGCGCTCCACCATCACACGCTGAATATGATAATTTTGTAATATCTTGCGGTGCGCTTGCACAATTCGTAATGCGAATTCGCGAATATTAAGTGTGTAATATTGCACATTCTCATTCCTTCCTTCCATCCATCCAACCCTTCTTTAAGGGAAGACAATGGCTGCGTCTCGGCGCTCTCTCCCCCAAAATGCGACCGAACGAAACGAACGAACGAACGAACCAAAGAAAAAAAAAGGAAAACGGGGCAATCTCTTTTCTTCATTCTTCCAATCCTTTCTGCAATAAAATACACGGCGCTTGCTTGCAGACGTTTTACATTTCATTAAACATTAGTAGATACGCCCTATAATACATAATGACAACGCAGGCGAATACACACAAAAAATAGCAGCGTTCATGCCCTGCTACACTCCGGGCCAAAAACAACATTATTAATGAAATTCCCCGAGATCAGCATCTTTTTCTCCTCTCTACTACTACGAGCGCGGACGGACAACAAGCTCCAATAATAACCTAATTACATTACAGAAAACTTTCACATTACTTACCATCTCATATCTATACTTATGTGTAGCAATTACGTTCAAGTGCAGTTTTTATAAAATTTTTGCGATTTCATTGCTTTTTGCTTGATTGATGGAATGTATTCAATCTGCACGTATTGCCTTTTTAGCGATAGTGCAGGCTAAATAAAATGTGTTCGATATTTCTCCTTTTGTACGATAAAGGATTACAAAGTCTTAATTTTGATTTAAATTTCCGTACTTTTGTTAGACAGTGGCAAGCCACAAATGTTAATTTCAAGAAAATCAGTATTCAAGTCTTTATCAAACATTAGGTATATTATAAAATGGGAAAATTTTTAAAAATTACAATAATATGGGTAGTATCATTGCACAATTTTATCTCTAAACGTAAACATTGCATCAGTTTATTTAGTTTTACCTAGATAAAAAACATGACAAAGCTAGTTAAAAAACTAGATCGAAGGTTTAATGAAATCTATTTTCAATTAGATATTTTTAAAATAAATTAGTATAAATTATTGTATAATCTGAACATTAGTTGGCATTATTTAGCTTTGCTTTATCTGGATATATTACAATATAGTAAAAGGCGTCTACTTTTTCCGTTTTTAGTCCAATTTTGAAACAAATTTATCATTATACCTCATACTAAATAAGTTAATGTAAACATATAAAAATGATAAAATGTAAGCTATCAGTATTTAACAATAAGCCCTTCAAAAGTAGACTTTACCTCACAGCGTTAATTATAGCATATTGTAGAAACGTTTTGCATCTTTTATACTGCAAGATGCATCAGTGTCATAAAACACTACTCATAATTAACCTAATTATTGTTGTATTATACACTTCATTGACTTTATAGTGCTGCTCAAGGAATTTTTATTTACTTTATATTTAAAATCTTTTTAATACTGTATTAAATGTTCAGCATTTTTTGTTAGTAAGTACAATGAAACAACAAGGTCCTTCACTACCTATAGCGTAATTGATATGATAACTTTCACATTATTACTTTCTTAAGTTATATTCATGGGCAAATATGTTTGCATTGTACATACCTAGTTTAAAATTGAATAAATCATGGCTTTTTATTGATGCTTAATTTGCGTTCAATATTGATTATTGAACATTTATTTTTATACGGCGAAACAACAAGGTCCTTCAATAATTAACGTAATTGATATGAAAGCTTTCACTTATCATTACTTTTTTGTGTTACGTGTAAATTTAGCATGTTTTCATTGTATTCAAAAATGCACATTGCTTATATAATTTTATTCTGTTAAATTATAAAATCAATGCTAAAACTATTGCAACTATTTGATTCAATATTAAAACATCTTTGTAACTTTGCGACACAGTACGAAATATAGTGGTTTGGGCATATTTTTTACCACAAAGAGCATTAATGTCATACCAACGTCACTGTTAATTAACTAAATTGTTGTTAAAAATGTCTGGTTATTATTATTTAGTAATGGTTTAAATTTAACAAAATATTTATTTGCTAATTATATTTATAAATAATCCTTCAATAAATTAGTGTAATAATAGGGTATACTTGATAATTTGAATATTGAGGAAATATAAATTAGTGATGCGAATCATATGAACCGTCTTAATGTTCATCCTGTTTGAATCATTCGAAAAACAATGTCGTTCGTTCGTTAATAAGAGACGGGTCTGAAGGAACCGGATCGAAGAGTTATATCATTAGAATAGAAGTATAAACGAAATAAACTGATTTTCCCATCTCTAATATAGATCTAATATAAATTATATATATACAATGTCTATCAGTGTGATATACCAACGCCATTCATAATTAATAATACTTAATTATTGTTCAATTTGACGAAATATTTATTTGTTGAACTTCAAGGGAAAATGTGACAATAAAAACCAATGTCCAGTTGAATTGAAGTAAAAATATTTCATTTTTATCTTTAAAGACGCACCAATGTCCAATGCAAGTCATAATTAATGTAATTGTTGTTAAATTTCACACTTGATGAACGGATGCAATTTGACAAAATATTTAAGAAATTAATAAACTTTTGTTTTGAGTAACAACTGACAAAAAATCTTCCTCTAACATTATTTGATTTCGAGGAAATATTTAAGAAATCGATAAACGTTTGTTGTGTTTTTATAAATGCACATGCTACATACAACAAAACATGTTGTTGAACGAATTATAGATAAACATTTGGCATCTTTCAAGACGCATCAATGTCACGCAACGCCACCGATAATGAACGTGATTGCCATTAAATTTTCTACGCATTCTGTTTTCGACGTTAGACTTTTTTTTCTTCTTCTTCTTCGTGTGCGAGACAGCATTATTAATGAAATGTCATCGTCGTGAGCGTCTTTTGTGCGCTATGATGGCCATCAATTTGGTGGTGCGACTGCCGAAAATGGGCGCAATCGTGCGCGCACGCCTTGGGAATAATTAACCACACGTGTGTGTGTGTGTGTGTGTAAGTGCATGCAGCGAGAGCGCGCTGCCTGCTGCTGCTGCTGGCTGGCGAGAATAAAAATATTCGAGCGTGAAAGAATGCTGAAAAGGGCGCACCGTTTACGAATGAATTGCATCGTTAATTTATGCAAAATGATATATTTATAATGTATTTGAAGGAAGGAAGGAAAAATATGGTG
Source organism: Adinopsis sp. GC000173 (assembly GCA_030264715.1). NCBI lineage: Eukaryota > Metazoa > Arthropoda > Insecta > Coleoptera > Staphylinidae > Adinopsis > Adinopsis sp. GC000173. Next base: position 5,398 of record JARJDW010024079.1, on the reverse strand, counting down.
GATGATTTATGCGTCGATATAAATTTTTATGTACATAGTTCGAAATGCGGCTTAAACAAGCGCGCTGTGTAGTGTGTGTGTGTGTGTGTGCCTTGATTTGCTCCGGTTTACAAAGCGTGTAATAAAAGAAGCGACCAGCGGAGCAGAGCGCATCACAAAGGGATGCTTTCATCCACTTCCCGGATGGATGGATGCGGACGCCGCGATGAAGAAACCGCACACATGTTAATTTTCTCTCCGTATGCAATTTCAGATTGCGCGATTTTGTATATGTAAGTGTATGTGTTTGTGTGTGCGCACGCGTCTCCATCCAATTTCAAACTCGTTTAGTTTTTTTTTTTGTTTCTTATATTCATATTCGCTCTCTCGGCGTGCCTTCGCTAGCTATAGTGTGTGTTTTCAAAATGGAATTCGCGCATGCTCGACGGAGAGTGTGGCGGCGCATGGACGTTCGTTCGCTCACTACACGCTGCTCGCCACACCAACCGGTTACGAATCGGAGACCTCGCCTAGACCTAGACCACCGACATCCACACCTGTTCCTGCTCGCCTAATCAGAAATATATTCAGAATGCAATGTATATTAGTTTAAATAATACAAAACAATTATTTATTTATATATAGATATATTTTATCGTCGCACGTCGCTTTTTATACAAGTATCTCTGCCCGCGTTTGCTGGAATTACAGCGAGGAGGACGTGCATCAAATTCATGCGCGCGCGATGCCGCATCATCATTATTCAAGAAAGTTTCCTCCAAAATTTTCTTAATTAGATAAATAATTAACATAAATATTACTTCCAACTATACCTATTGATGCATTTCTATTCCATTTCAATAAATAATGCATCGATTTATAGAATAAATTTAAAAAATAAAACAAGAAATTTCTAATCGCGGAGTGAGTGCTGTTAGTATAGTATAGTAGGCAGTGCCAGCGAATCCTAGACAAGTTTCTAGTAACTAGTATGATCTATTACTACATACTCACGATTAGGCGTCTAGCATTCGAAAGCAGGTGTGCGAGGAGCGCACCACGGCGAGGAGCCAGCCACATGCATGTGCATCGAGTGCATTAAATGCACATGCAATGTATGTATGTAATAATTATTATTTATAATGGAAAAGCTGCAGCGTAATGGTTTTTTTCTCCTCCTCACTCTCCGCACTTTATTGCCGTGACTAGTCTCTCTCTCGCTCGCACTGCAATGTGCAAATGTATTTGCCTTTTTAATTACGCACAGGATGCGTTTCGAATGCGTTGTAATACATATATGTATGTATACGCAAAATTATTGATTCGAAATGTTTGCTACCTATGGATTTGAATAGATTTGCATAAAATTTTGATCACAAAATGCGCATGGATTTAAATAAATTGTAAATTATAATAATTCAAATAAATAAAAGATATGTAAACAGGTATATACTTATTTGAATGACGATTTTTTTAGTTCGAAAAATTCTTCAAACCTTATTTATTTAATTAAAACATAGTGATTTAAACGTTTCATATTTATTTGATAGTGTAATTTATTATATATTACAATTGCTGAGTTATTATCAAACTGTCGAATTTTAAGGAATAAACTTCATTTTGTGTCTTTAAAAGAAATATGGACGATAGTTACGTACCGTGCTTCTAAAATAGATTAAAAATTGTAACATAATTATGCTGCGTCATCATAATTCGCATAATTAATATAGTTTTGGGGAAATACAAAAAAATATAAAGTTTAAATTACAAAAATTCGGGTGAAGACTTTTGTACTTTTTGAAATTCTTTCATCCTTAGTTAATAAATTGATATGTGGTGGTTTAGTTAAAATTTCATATTTAGATATAATATTATAATACAATTTGTTATAAAACTAAGAATAATTGTTGTGTTATCAACAAATTTGCCCAATTTTCATGAATATTTTTTTTTCACAACGAGAACAATGATGTAATTAATACCAGATTTGTAGCAATTTTATACCAAACAAATGTAAAAAAATATATAAATCGTATCGATTTTTTCCTGGGTAGTAATTACTTCTTATTTTCAAGCTATTTCCATGATTTTTTTTGAATAAAAACCAATTGTTTTTATCAATTAGCATTTGAATAACATTATATTCATTGGTAAAATTTAATTAGTTTGTAACTTAACGTATTGAATTCCATAAATTAGCGTATTAGTAATAAATTAAACAGCAATGAAAATAATTGATTCCATTATTCACTTATTAACGATGATTTTATTATACTAAATTGATCTAATTTTCCTTTATTTTTGATTATAGACGCAAATTTTGCAACGAGTTTTGTTTATTTCAATCGAAACTTGTTTTTGAATTCGATGAACGCGATAATGGAAAAATCAATTGTCAAAGTTGAGCAAAAGCATGTTTTGTTGTGCAACTGCATTTTGGCGTGTTTTATTCAATTTTGCAATATTTTCAATTCAATGCTGTTTTTTGAGACAACCAATTATTGATTAAAATATCGCGCGCGCGGCGCCATGCCATGCCATGTATAAGCTTAATTTAAAGCGACGAAAAATATACATATACCTTTTTTTTGTTGCTGCTGGAGCATTGAATGTACACGATTTCTATTCGAAAAAGGGCTATGACCTATTTTATAATTTTTTGCCCCCGGAGAGAAAGGAAAAAATGCCTCTGTCGGTTTTGTTAAGCAAAATAAAGCATTTAAATGCATGAGAACGAAAATTTTACAATCCCCTTGTGAAAGTGGCGCATCGCATCGAGTGCGAGTGGAAATTTCATGTAGTTATTTTGGTGCGGTATGGTAAGACGTTGAACAAACAAACCACAAAAAAAAATTAGAAAGTTACATAATAACGCCATCCCGGCCACAAATTCAAATTTTGCTCGTTCAGTCCGGCCAAACGAGCGTAGTAGTAAAGTAAAGTATATAGAGAGAAAAAATACAACAAGCATGAGCATGCGAATGGTGGATGTTGTGTGCAGTGCGCGCGTGTTTGAAGAACGAATCGTGGGTTTTATTTTGACACAAATAGCATAAAGTTAGTAGACGCTAATGCTAATTTACAGCGATTGCATCCAGTCGAAAAAGAGACAAGAGACGAGCAGCGCAAACGTTGTGTTGGAATGGCCGCCGGTTTTATTATGTATACGCGCGGAATGGGGAAAGAGCGACAAGGTTTTAAATTAAAATTTAAATAAAATGTCTGCATTTTGTTGCCGAGCGCTCGCGCGTCCGTTTTGTTTCTCCTCGCTCGGCCTTCGCTCATTACCGGTATTGTGCGAAAATAACGAAAAAATCAGACGATGCTGCTGTTGCTGCAGCAACTCCACCACCACTACGTCATGTTGTTTGTTGCTCGCCTGACGTTGAATATGGTTTTTTTTTCATCTATACGGCTTGTTGTGTGCCCCACACACACGCACACTAACAAGCTTAATGATGTTCAACATATGGCGTCTCAAAATAGCAATAAAAATCATTTCTTCTTGTTGATTTCGGTGCGTGAACGCTTCCCATTACGATAAAATTATCTTCTACGAAAATAAATCGTAGAATCGTTGCGTTGCGTTGCGTTGCGCGCAATACGCCGAAAATTTGATTAGCCGCTGCCGCCGAAATTGTTGCTAATTTACGAGCGCCGATAAAAATCGGAAAGGTGTGAAGCGTGTGCGCTAGGTGGACCGCGAACGAAACGCTGAAAAAAAAAGAAGTTGACGTCGATTGCGCCGCGCCGAAATTGGCGAAATATCTGTATTAAAAATGCGTTCGCTTTCTACCCATGTCGGTATTAAGCTTGAAGAAGATGCTGTCCATGGATGACATGACAAGTCGATCATAAAACGATCGTAAAAACTAATTTTATGTTTCGGATTATGTAGATGTGTGTGTATACCTATACATATATATATATATACGCTTGGGACACTTAAAGCCCTCCAAAAATACGCAAACTATCGTCTATTATTATTTGCATTTTAATCATTTCGCACCTATAGCTAGCGAGCGCGCGCAATGCACCAAAAATCTATGAAATTATTAGCTAGGTAGGTAGGAATATATATATTATATCAAACAATTTTACCCGCCTTTTCTAAATGACTAAACTTTTCAACATGCAAACGGAATATTAAACTCTAATCAAAACTTTAATCATGAACGAAATTAATTAAAACATTTTATCTAGGCATGAAATTTTACTATTTTATATTTAATAAAGCAAAAAAAACAAATGTTCTTAAAAATTTATCAATATTGTTAAAAAACTTTACAAATGATTTATTCATTCGTTAAAACTTCAATTTTTTTATATAAATATTATGTTTTTATCTAAAATGGATGTTTTACAAGAAATTTAAATCAATTGTGTACTTGATTTAGAACAAGACACAACGGTTAGTTCTCAAATTAATTTTTTTAATTAATTTGTTATTTAACTTACAAAAAAATGGCAGAATTTTACATTTTAAACATTAATAAATTGATAAAGCATCGAAAATTATTGCAGTAAACACATTAATATTTTTAGAAATTTAAAAATATTTGTAGAAATAGCAAAAAACCTACAATTATTTGATACAAACATAAATTCAACTTGTATTAATATTTTTAAAGTAGCAAAACTTTAGATTTATCAACGTTTTATGTGATTTATATTTGACTTCAAAGAAAATACATTAATATTCTCAGAAGTTTACCATAAATGTAAAATTACTGTATGCAAATATTTACTATTTTATTTACGTAGATACAAAGTATAAATTTAAATATTATTAAAAATATAGTAAAATCCAATTTTATTTGATACAAATTGAAAAAAATAATAAAAATTTAACAAATTTTAAAAATGTATTTTTTAATAAATATCAAAAACATGGAAATACGATAGATGCTAGAGAATATTTCACTTAAAACGTTTTTTAAATATTTTTATTTGATTGTTATCTTTAAATAACAAATATATTGGTAACTTCAATAAATAAATGAACAAAATTGATTAAATAGTCTTGGAAATTTAGGAGAAACATAAAACTATCCATTGCTNTTTTATCTAAACATGAATGTTAGTGCGATTGTAAATTTACTTGCTGCGAGTTTGTATTTGAAGCAAAAAAACATATCGCATATCAAGTATATTTTATGCAAATCTTTAATTAAAGCTTGGGCCCTAAAAAAGTAAAATATTTTTTTAAAAAGGAATCCATTTTTGTTTTAATAAATTGTGATGTTAAACCGAGCAGCGCGCTTCAAGGTTGTAAATTTTTTCCGCCACTGCGCTGTAGATTTTTTTTGCTACTTTATAAATTAAGACAGCATAAATGTAAAACTAATTCGAAACTACTCCAACTGTCTTTAACGCTTTAAATAAACATATTTCATGAATATTGGCAATAAAGTGTCAA
>JARJDW010024071.1:0-17860 GCA_030264715.1 Adinopsis sp. GC000173 | reverse complement strand
TTACCGTACTATCAACCAATATCATTTTTTTCAATGAAAAAGTGATATTTTGTATTTTTAGTAAAAAAAATTGAAAAAATTGAATTAGTCGATTATAGCGCCATCTATCACAAATCAAAATTTTTTAGATGAATCGTACGTACTTTTAGCCAAAGAATCGGAATCTGCAATAAAAAGGGGGGCTTCCTATCTTAGTTTAAAAGTTACCCCCCGCCCCACCCCCAAAGAGGGGTGCAGGGGTATATTTATTTACACTAATTTTTTTGTCCCCTGGCATGATTTAATTTTTATAAGAAACATTTTTTTGTAAAGTTCATATTTTTCAAGATATTTCAATGTCTCATGTTAAAAAAAACACCCGGTATACCTTTCTCTCTTATTTTGATTCACTTTAAAAAGTCCACCAAGCAATAGTGATTAGCAATCATTACAAAAACATACAAAAAGCAATTAATAATCTGATAAGAAAAATAAACGCAGAATAGCATTGTTATTTCAGACGTTCGTCATAACAAAAATCTAAAATTTCAGAAAAACAACTAAGAAATAATTCTGGATCGGATTCAACGCAATACCGAAACGCTTTCCGTTTTTAAAATGAAATTCCGGAACGACGTTCCAGCTCCAATAAACCACTGTAATTTGCTGAATTTTCATTTAAAAAATCAACATTTCCACATGCCACATTTTATTACTTTTTCTGGTCTCTATCATCAGAGATTCCATTTCACTGCTCTCTTATTCGGTATTTATTCAGCATGGTCTCACTTATTCGACTATTGCAACATTTTTATTTTTAATCATAAGCCTTTATCAAAATTTTAATAGAAGAATGCAATTTTTATTAGGTATTATTTTGACGTAATTTTGCTACCATTATTTTATTGCGAGTAGTTTAATATCTATTGAACTCAATGCTTTCATTTGCGTTTCAATGATTTTTTTATGCTATTCAAAAAATATTATTATCTAAGTAGTTTCACTGTAATTAAATTATAAAATAAGATATTTTGATGACGAGTGACATTTTACGCATTTTTAGAGTTCATTTCCCTTCAGGGCTCTTCCTAACCGATAAAGATTAATACATCTTTTCATTTAACCTTTTTCATACTTGCATTATAAATTGTACTACCTCTGTTCCGAAATATGTGAGCTATTTGAATATTTTAAAAATTCCAAAATAAGTGAACCTTTTGAAAAAAAAAATTCTGAGTCACTGTATTATAAAAATTATGACGACGGACCGGAAATAAGTTACGATTAGTATATGAATTGAAGTAGTAGAAGTAGAAGTATTATTAAAACAAATATTATAGAAGTAACAGTCTTTTATATCTGCTCGCTCGTTATCACTAAGATTTTTTTTTATTTTACTTCTACTTTCCATTAAGTTTTTAGACGTTTTTATAAATAATTTAAATATAATGGCACAGTCAAGTAATAATTTAGCAATTCTAGGATGGTTTCTTACCTTTTCCTATCTAAAACATTATTATTACTAACAATTATTATCAAAAAAAAACATGTAATATGATAATTTTCCGTTCGTTAGTCCAGTGCATTATGTTTCTGATAACAAATTCCTTCTAAGTTTAATAATTTATAGGAAAAACTGAAAAGGCTCACTTATTTCGGAACAGAGGTAGTATAAAATTAATTTTAATACAATATCTATATTTGTTATTATAAGATTAAACGACTTTATAACTGGATGTGGAAAAGAAATATTACATTGTAGTCATATGGTAAAAGAACAACAAGTTTGTTCTTCTTGTTTTGTCATTATGACGATAGTTGAAATGAACTAAAATAAATGTTCTTTGCCCGAAACCAAAATTATAACAACAATTTAGTTTTTTCTTTTCCACACCCAGTTCAATAATGATTAAATCTTATTAATAACATAAAAATACAAATTGGGTTCAACAATTTATCATTTATAATAAAATAACTAAATTTGCAACTGCAAATTATAACATTTTTAGACAAAAGGAGTATAAGTATTTTCTGTTGAGCCCAAGTTATAATTTTATAAGTTATTAATAAGATTTAAACACTTTTGAACTGTAAATGAACGTGGAAAAGAAAAGAAAACTTTAAATTGGTGTTTTAATTTTTGTTTCGGGTGAAATCAATTATTTTAGCTTATTTCAACCATCATCAAAATGACAAAACAAGAAGAATAAACTTGCTGTTCTTTTACTAAATGGCTACAACGTAATGTTTTTTTTTTCACATCTAGTTATAAAGTCGCTTAATCTTATAATAACACATTTAGGGATTGTATTTCTGAAATAACTACAAAGTATTGAATATTTAAATTTAAAAGTGAGTGGTTGTATTCGTTCATTTGGATGTATTTACTTACTTTCTCGTTAATGTGGGACATTTTTAATAGTTTCCTATGATTATTTCTAGACAACATTGTCATATGAGAAAAACACTTAACAAATTTTGATGATTTTTCCTAAAAAAATGTTTTCCATTAGTAATCCATTATTTTTGCATGAAATTGAAGCGCGTATTTAGTATCATTAAAATGATCCGATTAAAATCAAATATGTACTATTTTGTTCGGTATTTATTACCATTTTAGAGGTCTATCTATTATGCCTATCTCATAAAAACCTTAGACCCTATTGGCAAACAATTGCGACCGTCGATTTTTACAAGCTTCTCTTAAGGCTACAGCAGTTTTTGTTTGCCATTATTATAAATGACTCAATTATCATTACCAGTTACTATACGTTTCAGAAATGGGTTGATTTTGTTCTGATTCAACAGCTATTTGCAGATAGATATTCAATCCATACGGTTTTCTGCGTTAATTCGTGTGACAACCATACATTGGGCGTTTTTTTGTATTCACTATTTTTAAGTAGTTCCAAACGGTTTTTTGTGTAATGTTTAGCTCTTAGGCAATCAAAACAATATAGTTGCACGATTTTCATTATTTTAATGACATTTTTGACATTTTGTCTTCCAGAGCATTGTAAAGCTATGACATCAAAACTACTGGAATGGAATGGACTAACCATAAATTGCACATGATTGCTTCTTAGAGTATCCCAAAACATAAATACTGTTTAAATTTACAGCTTTCTGCCTTGCGCTTTCGTCTTTATTCAAGAAAAACTGCAAAATATGGCAGATTTTCTCTTTGCTTGTTTTCAGCTTTGACAGGCGCTCAAACAATAATGATTTAAGCAATAACAAAATCGTCTTAACATTTTTTTAGTACAAAATATACACTGATAACATTTTTGAAAAACGAGATACAGACGACTAAACGCATCTATTCGAAAAATAATCGATTACTTTTTACTACATTTGTCAACAATTGCATTGAAATCTATTTAATTGTAACTTAGTTATCAATTATAAAAGAGAAAAATAATAAATATTACTTTAATAATTTCAATAAAAACGATTAAACAAAGTAAATACCATATTTTCAGACGAAAAGAATGAATGTTGTTTTAAAAATTCTTCAAAGAAAACAAAAATTCATTCAGCTATCTTCCGAAAGGCGTCGCCAACTATTTACATTCGCTATTATACGCTAGGTGGTGTTTTTAGTGAAATGCCACATCACACATCAAAATTACAAAATTTCTTGGTGGCAAATTTATTTCAAACGTAATAATACCATTTGGTAAATCACATGTATAGGAATTATGGATTTTGGCCGCATTAATTAATAGAAATGATAAAGTGTGACGCTTTCTAGTTGATCACGTGACAACCTAATTGGTGACGTTTAACCACTCTTTACAACTGTACTAGTGTATGGCTTGTACGCGATGACGAACCAACAAATTCCACAACATTATTATATAGGAATTGTGAAACAAGTAAGTACCAAATTTCATTATTTCAACAACCATTTTATGTTAGTAATGCGGATTTAGGCATGATGCAAAATTTTATCACGAATTTCTGTCAGAAAACGATATTTTTTGGTATGAGAAGTGCTTGGTTGGCACATGTTGTCCGCACATATGGTTTTCCATCGATAATATCGCTACCGTGTAATAAAACATGCAGCATGCTAAACCGATAATTGATATGATAAAAAACGTGTATGAAGGCATCCCGATGAAAACATATGCGTGCATTGGGGAAAAACGCACACATAGTTGCAAGCAAAAAACAATTATTATTATTGATTGTCAAACATAACCTAAGGTATGAGTTGGCAAAATATTTGTTACATTATTTGATCAATTAAAAGACGCTTCGCTACTTTCGACGAGAAAATGACCAAAGATGAGCGCGTATTTACTAAATAATGACTACTTTCCTGTTTATGTAATACCTTCACCTTCTAATGCCTTTCTCAATATATAGGTTCTCTCTGGAGACTCTGTTATCATTAGATGTAAAGTAGGAGCACCGCCACCTGAGAAACAAATATCATTTTCTGGAATCACAGCGCCGAAATTAGCGAGACGTGCCACCGATGGGTAAGTTGGGTTATTTATAGTATTTCATTAATTAAATTTAATTGGTTGCATCAAGCACATAAAAGAGATATCTACAGTACACTAAATTATTTATAAACAATTTGATTTATTGATATTGTTACACTATAGTACTTTTCTTGTAATAAATACACTTTACTTTACTATATAAACAATAGACAATGTACAGGGCTGTCAATAATATTGCTGGCAAAACAATAAATAAATTTTAATTACTTTAATTCGAAGCTTTCTTTGGATTAGCTCATCGAGTTGAAGCAAAAACCGTTAATTTAATGTCTATCAAACATTTTCTTATCTCAAAAAGATAATAATTACATAGATTAATTGTTAAATAGGATGGAGATAATAGAAAATCTGTATACAGATTTGTTAACTTTTAGGCATATACGATACCTTTTTTTCAAAACTAATTTAAGCATTAAAACAGATATTAAAATTGAAATATATCGATTGAGATAACTTTTATCTCTATTAACCGTTATTTGTTATGTATTATAAATTGAAAGAAACGAGTTGGCTACTTATGTTGGAAGCAATAATATATGCGTACGTAGGAAATGTTCTTACATGCATAGTGTGGTAAACATTTTCACACTAACCTAAAAACAAGAAATAACGCATGCCTACAAACACATTAAATTATAAAAGCATTGATAACTTAATTTAAGAGTTAGAAATATTTATGTTATAATCACACAGATAAATAGAATTAACTTCAATTGTTGTGTATGTAAATTCATTGCTAGATTTATTTTCAATATAACAGAATTAATTATCTAAATATAAACAATTGTTAGTATTATTATAAATGAATATGTAACATTTTAAGCGATGTCGTATAACTTGAAAAATCGGCGAGAACAATTTAAGGAATTTTATATCTTGCATTATTCGGTAACATGTATAAAATTCATAACACTTCGCTCATATGTTATTGATTTTTACATTGCGATCAAAGCTTTATGAAATATACATACATGGTTTATATAGGTTTTAGCTACATATTGAGGCTTTGCACTCTCTTAAACAACGAGTCCATAAAATATTTGCTTTTGCTTACATTATATGTGAGCTCACTTTAGATATATGTTTCGATAAGATGATAATCTAGCAAAGTAGTTATTTAACAATTACAATCATCAGGTGGAAATCTATTATGTATGTAATGTGTTTGTTTAATATTATGCGTATTAAATAAATATCGATCGTAATGAATAGTATAATTATCAGTTTCATTACTATTTTATGACCAGATGCACAATGTTCACGAAACACATTACTTACATTATTTAGTAGGTATATTCAAAAGTGTCATTAAATGGCGTTTTGATAATTACGTAATTATTGATAGCACTGCTATGCAATACATATTTTTCAATGCATATTTTGTTAGATACACAAATATTCAAAAGCTTTTCTATGTTAGTATTACAATGGTTTATTTGACGTTAGGGGGAGTGTTCCTCAAGGACATTATATTTATCGAGGAAGAAATAACACGCGAAGAATAGGCATAGGTTATGGTACAGTTAAGACACATGTTATTATTAATGCTTTGTATGATTAAATCACATTGAAGTGTTGTTTGAAATACACTATATATTTAAAATGGCATAACACAATTTATGGCTGTTCGGTGAGCAACCACCAATTCGAGGGTTTTGCGGACCTAACAACATCATTCTAATAAATTGTCTTAAATTAATTACATCCGGCATTTAAAGGAGAACGTAAATTTTCATGAATTTGTAAAAAAATCAAATTTATATTACACAATCTGTCATTTAATGGGTATTAACATGTTGCTTAGAAATAACGATGAAACCGAGGTATCGACGGTAATATCAGGTATTACGGTATGGGAGTAAAAATATTAAAAAAACTAGTGTTGCCGACATTTGGCAATATGCATATAGCAAAATGAGAAAAATCATTTGTAGGACTCAACGGATGTTTAATTTCATTAGGCTACTCCTGCCGAGTTCGTCGCTCTCGCTCTGTTACATGTGTTCCTTATGGGAAAAATTATTTTCGCCTAAAGCAAGGCACGAGCTTGTTATTGAAGATATTGACTTCATTCAAAAAAGAAATTAAAGTTAAATAACACCCCCAGGCTGGTAGATGAGAGTTTTTTTTGAAAAAAGCCTTTTTGGCACCGAAATTAGAATATAAAAAATACACTATTTTGCGTCTATTTTCTACGTTCTAATTTTGATTTCAACAAGACTTTTTTCAAAAAAACGCTTATCTATCAGTGTAGGGGTGTTATTTAACTTTAATTTCTTTTTTGAATCGAGTTAATATCTTTAATAATAAGCTCGTGGCTTGCTTTAGACGCAACTCGACAGGAGTAGCCTTAAGATAAAATTATTTTTATAAATTTCAAGCCGAAGTATTATGACTTGCAATCGGTTTAAACTTTTTATTCGATGATGATCTCTGATCGCAACGGCATCACTTAATTTTTATAACTTTATTTTAATAAGAGTATTTTTTGTGAATTTCTCATCTTTTTATTAAATATATTATTGGTAAATTTTAGGCAGGAATGAATCGAAAACTGTATGCAGCAACGAATATGATATAAAAACATCAAAGTGCCAATAAATATATCCAACATTATTAAATAAATTATTATTTTTTGTTTCTTATGTCATCTTAAGTCATCACATTATGGATTATTCTAAAAAGTAAATTGTAATTTTTTATTGTTTTTTCACATGTTAAACATTTTTCATCACTTATATTATTACTTTACTGCACGAGCACTACAATATATTACATTTCAACAAAAACAAGGTGCAAAGTTTTCAATTTGCATTAAATTTTGCTCAATTTCCACACAGAATTCGTTTAACTTAATAGTTTACCTTTGTCTGTACCGTTTTCACCTATTCACATAATTTACGTATTAAAATGATCTGGTTTTGTGCTTGGATAAGCGAGTATTATAACTATGCTAATTGTACAATAAGTCATGTTGCAAATTTTCTTCCTGCATTTGGTGAACCTACCGTACATACATTGACAATGAACTTGGATTAGTTGAAAATAGTAACATAGTCAACATATCAAATTTACTTTATCTAGACATTCTGATGAATTGAATTAATTACTGTATAATTAACCATTTATTTTGCTTTGCAGAGGCGAGGAAACGAAAGATGAACCATGGGCGTGGGAGGCTCGTGAGTATCTTCGTAAAAAGTTGATCGGAGAAGAAGTTATCTTTAAATGCGAGAAGCCGCCGAATACAACTCGCGAGTATGGCGTTGTGCTACTCGGCAAGGACATCAACACCGCCGAAAACATCTCCGAATCGCTTGTGGCAGAGGGCTTAGTCACTGTACGTCGTACAGCTGAAAATAGCCGACTGGCCGAGCTGGAAGATGCAGCGAAAGCAGCCGGTAAAGGTAAATGGGGACCAAATCCTAGCGAACATGTGAGAGATATCAAATGGTCGATGGAAAACATGCGTACATTTGTTGATAAGCAGGCGGGCAAGCCGATTAAAGCCATAATCGAGCATGTGCGCGATGGTTCAACGGTGCGTGCATTCTTACTTCCCGATTTTTATCATATTACGTTAATGATTTCTGGTATACGCTGTCCAAGCTTCAAATTGGATGATAAAGGTAAACCAGATATGAATACGGAGGTGCCTTTTGCCAAGGAAGCGCGTTACACCGTTGAAACTAATCTGTTACAGCGCGATGTTGAAATTATTCTTGAGTCCGTTAATAATAGTAATTTTATTGGTACAATTTTACATCCGAAAGGCAACATCGCCGAATTATTATTGGGCAAAGGTTTGGCGCGTTGCGTTGATTGGTCGATTGCGTTCATGAAAAGCGGCGTTGACCGTTTGAGAGCTGCTGAACGCTCGGCGAAAGAGAAACGCTTACGTATGTGGCAAAATTGGCAGGCGAGCACGCCTCAAATTAGTGGCGATGAGAAAGAGTTTAATGGCACTGTTGTGGAGGTTGTTAACGCCGATGCTCTTATGATTCGTTTGGGTTCTGGACAAGTGAAGAAGATCTTTTTGTCATCGATTCGTCCACCCAAGGAACCAGGAAGGTAATTGCTTATTTATTTATGTTAAATCTTTACAATATTTATCAAATTTAGTAGTTAGCAGTGATAATTAAATTAGATGAAACATTAAAAACAATAAAATATTTACGGTGCATACCCATTGTTTACGTAACGCCAGTAGAGCGTTTAAAGTTATGCAATAGATGCCCTTTAACTTAAATAGCAATTATATTTACTGAAAATTTGTCTAAAATTTAGTATGAAAATATTTCGTTGCAATATACATGAAAAGTTAATAATTGAAATAGGAAATAATGCATTAAATGCACTGCTTGTGAATAAACATACATCGAAATGAATATTAATTAATTTATGAAAAGCTATAAAAGAAAATTAATTTCGTGAGACTAATTACTCGGGTATAGCTGCAGGTTATGTAAATGTATATCAATAATAACTTCATAAATATATTATTTCTATTGCATATAACTTTGATGTTAAGATGGTATCAGTCGGAAGCATGAAATATAGTGCATAAAACATAAAACATGAAATTGCTTCTAAAAATTAAACGGTAATTTCTTTTATTCTCTTTTAGTATTTATCTACTTTCGATTGTTAAAATATTCGTCTATTAGTTTTAGATTGCAAAAATATTTATTAGTGTTTTGAGGAATATAAATTAAATAATAATGTGTTAAATATAAGGATGAGCATTTCTTTGTTCCATGAGTATAAATGATACTAAATTTGGAACCATTTTGCTATTTTAGAGGTGCAGATGAAGAGGGTAAACCGGCACCTCGACCAAAAGGTTTCCGTCCGCTCTACGATATACCCTGGATGTTTGAGGCACGCGAATTCCTCCGCAAGAAGTTGGTGGATAAGAAGGTTCATATCGTTATCGATTACATCCAAGAAGCGCGCGACAACTTCCCTGAGAAAACGTGCGCCACTATCACTATTGGCGGTTCGAACGTGGCCGAGGCGTTGGTGTCGAAAGGGTACGCCACCGTAGTGCGTTACCGCGAGGATGACGATCGTCGCAGTTCGCAGTACGATGAATTGCTGAGCGCCGAAACGAAAGCGGCGAAATCGATGCGTGGTATTCATGCCAAGAAGGATGTTCCAACGCAACGTGTCCATGAAATCAGCGTAAGTTGTCATAGTTTGCATTACAGCACAGAATGAAATTAATCTTACGTGAATGTTTCAGGATTTGGCGAAGGCGAAACAACATTTGAACAGTTTTATCCGCGCCGAAAAGATAAACGCAATTGTTGAATTTGTTGCGAGTGGATCGCGATTGCGTTTATTCTTGCCGAAAGAACATTGCTTGTGCACATTTTTATTGGGTAAGATATTCGTTTTAAGCTCTAAGGAATTGGGTTGAATTTATATACTAGTAAATCAAGAAAAAAAACAATATCAAAATTTCATAAGTAGAGCAAAAATTTCGAATAAGAATTAAATCTTTGAATTATGCGTAGAAGTGTAATACTTTATAATTAGAATTATTTACTTTGTAACACGTGTGATATACTTCACGGAATATGATATACATAATGTTACTAAATTATTTACTATAAATCGCTGTCATCGATATTACTATTAAAAATGTATATTATTTGTTTTGAAACGAAGATATTCAATAACCATGCAATGGTAGTAAAAATAAATGAATGAAACAATTGATTGATATGATTATAATCTAAAAGATTATATCAACACAATGTTTATCAAGTCCCTTTTATTCCACATGTCATAAATTAATATTTAATAGCGTAATGTAGATTTAGTGTAAAAAACGATTCTTGAATATATAATTTCAACCTGATTTATGTTTCGTGTTAATATTGCATGAATAGAATTTCCTATGTATAATCTTCTAACAGGCTCGCTCGTTCTTTAAATCTTAACAAAATAAATTGTGTATGAGTAGATATTCTCATATTTTTTTCTAAATTTGAAAGTATACTTTCTTGCAATTTTAAATATAATCGTTCCATAACCATTGCCTAAATTAGATTAAAATTGTTATATGGCCAATTGATTTTACAAGAATGAATTTATTTTTGAAATTAAAGTAAAAATAAATTTAAAATAAATATTTCATAAATTCGAAATTGTATATGAAGTCCCGTAAATTCGATGGCCATTTCATATCGTTATTGCGTGATACAATAATGCTCTCAAAGCTATTAGTAGATGTATCAAACTTGCTGAACATTTTTGAAATAATTATCACTCTTATTTTAAAACAAACAAGAATGATACTCTCTATATAAATGCTATAAAATATGCTTCCAAATTTATTAAATAATTTATTTATATTCATTTTATTTACATTTAAATACTATGCGTGTCCTCATTTAATTATTATTATTTAATTGTTACCACACATTAATAAGTATTTGATGATTTTGATTGTTATAGGTGGAATTAACTGCCCTCGTGGTGCACGTGCTGCTATCGGAGGTCTAGCAGCCAGCGCTGCTGAACCTTTTGGCGAAGAAGCGCTAGCCTTTACAAGAGATCGTTGTATGCAAAGGGATGTCACCATTCAAGTTGACTCATCCGATAAAGCTGGCAACTTTATCGGCTGGTTATGGGTTGAGAATATGAATCTAAATGTAAGTAGTAGTAGTAATAAATAAACCTAAAAATATTTCTAGCAGGATAACAAATAATTTTAATCACGTATATTTTGATTTTAGGTTGAACTTGTAAAGGAAGGTTTAGCTACCACGCATCCAACCGCTGATCGTACTAAATTTTGGAGAGATTTGAAAAATGCTGAAGACAGCGCCAAGCAACGTAAGATAAGAAGATGGAAAGATTACGTTGAACAAGAAGAAGAGCAAAAGATCGAAGAAGAAAGAACGGTACTTAATTTCAAATTAATTTTTATTCTTAATATTAAATACCAATTAATTAAATTGTAGAATGCAGATCGAACTGTTAAATACGAAGAAGTGTTCGTAACGGAAGTGACCAAACATGGTTCGTTCTTTGCGCAACTCGCCCAAAATGTTCAAACTTGCGAAACGCTAAACGCCAAGCTACGCCAGGACTTCCAAGCAAATCCGCCGATGACCAGCGCATACACGCCTAGACGCGGCGACATCTGCGCGGCCAAGTTTACAGTTGATGATCAATGGTATCGAGCAAAGGTCGAAAAAGTCCAGGGCAAGAACGTCTCCGTTCTGTACATTGACTATGGCAATTCGGAAACGCTCAATTCGAATCGCGTGGCAAGTATTCCAGCCGGCCTTTCCATTGAAAAGCCAATGGCCACAGAGTATACGTTGGCATGTGTACATCTTCCAAAAGATCCAGAGGATCTCGAACTTGCGTTAAAGTATTTGAGCGACGATGTGAGAGATCGCAAGCTGCTACTTAACATTGAGTACAAACCACAAGGACTTCCACCTGCTGTAACACTCGTTTCCGAAGATAAGAAAGATGATATTATAAAGAATTTGCTTACTGAGGGTGTTTTACTAGTGGAGAAGAAACGAAAGGAACGTCGTCTTGCAAAACTGGTAATATTAATATACTTTTAGTATTTATTCAAATCATATTCCTTATTTACGTTTATTTTAGTTAAGCGAATACCAAGCCGCCGAGGTCGAAGCTAGAAATAATCGTGCAAACATCTGGCAGTACGGGGACATTACTGAAGACGATGCAAACGAATTTGGAGCTTCACGTTAGTTTTTAGATCAATTTTTTATTATTTTGTTTCTTTTTTGCGTCAACTAAATAATAGTTATCACAAATGTATATTTATACATTTATATAATAATTTTTTATATAATTTTTTACAGAAAATTTTAATTTTTATAACGCTTCCTTAAAGGTAATTATTAATATTGTATATATAATGCCTTGCATATACTTGATATATGATATATAGATTATGATTTTTTATATAAATGAATATATATAATTCATCAACATATAATTAATTGTTTTATAGATGTATATTTTTACATTTGATTCAATTTATTAATTGAATAATTCATTTATTGATGTATTTATTTTGTAAGCATTGTCTTCGAAGAGGAAAATACATTGAATTTTATTTAAATTTGCAGAATATTTATTTTAACATTTATGAGGAATATTCCATATTCATCAGATATATTCCTGTAATCCTTTAGTTAGGGCATGAATAATGTAAGCATTTTAGTTCAATAAGTTTGTCTTAATCATAACCAACCATGCGGTAAGTATACACTGGGCACGTGCTAAATGGCGTCCGACGGTCTCAGTTGACTTATTTTAACTCGTTTAGCTTTGTTTCACTCTGTCAAAGCAAAAAATTAATAAAACAACTTTAGTGTAACGTGTAAACAAAGAAAAGAGCATATAAATATAAAAATCAACCACTGTATAGAGGTGAGGAGAAGATTAATACTAAAAATCGACTTTTCGGTTGGCTTATTCAAGATAAATCTACTATAAGCAAACATTTTATTAGAAAACAACCTCAAACAAATTTTCCAGTAAGTAAGAATAAATTATTCAAAAACTTTATTATGAAATTAAATGTGGCGGCAAACATAATACAAGCGTGTGGTGGCTAAAACCCAGTCAATTGAGCAGGAGTTTACAAAGATATAATACCTACTTTTACAGAGAAGAAAAAGATTAATAATTTTCATATTGTATATTTTTGTTCACTCTAAAATAATCCATATCCAAGCCCTGAGGATGTTAAAATAAACTAACTGAAACGTCGATTTAAATTATCAATCCAGGTATTGATCTCCTCTCTTCAATACAGTTGTAAGCGTACTTTTAATAAAACAATTAGTTTTACTGTATCGCTTTATAAAAAAATACACATTTTGCTATATTTCCAATAATTTATCTTTTACTTAATTTAGATTTATTACCATGGTAGCCATGTTATTATTGGCTTAAATTTCAGTTAGTCTGTTGATAGATATAGAAGCACCATAAATCGTCTATCTCCAAAGAGTAATAAAAACTAGAATATAAATAAATAATAAAGACTCTTGAGTAATTCATTATATTTTTATAGTTTATTAATCTACGATATATTCTATTAATTAATGGTAAGCATCAAAGATTTTAAAACTTAGTAATAAATACGATAATGCCGTGAATTAAATAATTCTCGACAAAGCTCAGAATAATATTTTCAATTTTAGGAAAATACACACGGATTTGATTTATTTTTTGCTTTTGATGATTGGCTGACTTTTGGTTCTTCTTACCTGTAACCTCCAACTATACACTAATAATTAAAACAATAGAATATCATTAGGGAAAATAATAATTACGATTAAGTTATTGGAGAATTTCTTATTATAATAATTACAATAAATTTCATTCACAGATAGTGGCAAAACATCACAGTAGTATTCTCAATTTTAGGCAAACACACGACATTGTTTCATTTATTGTTACTTGAGATTTGTGGTTCATCTTATTTCAATTTACCGTGACTATACATTAATTAATAAAATAAAATAAAGACAAATAGTTATTACCATTAAGCTAGTATCGAGTTTCTTATTAAAATAATTGTAATGCTTACATTTATAGGTAATGGCAAAACTACAGAGTAGTATTCTTAATTTTAGGCATATACGGGGCATTATTTCATTTATTGACGCTTGACGATCGGGTGATTTATGCTTCTTGTTATCTCAATTTTCCGACCATACACTAATTAATAAAATAATAGAATGCGAATAGGGCGAATAATTATTACGATTATGCGTAAGTTGGCGCAAGTGTGAGGAAATTTAAAAATTTGTCTTGTGAACTAATTTCTTTAGTTTAGCTCGTTTAAATTACTCCAATCAGTCGTGCACGCAAAATGCAGTTGCCAAGAGCGAGTAGAATCAAAGTGCTTGATATATTTATATTTTAATTCATCTCATGTACATTTTTGTCGTATTATTTTGTTATTCCCCAACTAAATAATTAAATAAGTTATAAGTATACTATTAGAGCATTTTCTTTTATGTTTTCATAGTTTAATCAACCGTTCCGTGTTTTATCGATTATAAACGTCTAACAGCCAGTTCGCATTACATTCTTAAAATCTCATCCGGATATAACACGTCACGAGTCGAGCCTGTCAAGATGCGATAAAAGATAATATGCAAAGCTCGGCTCGTCTTTAAATGAAAAATGTCGAGTCGAGCATATAGAAAACGATCGGCAGCAAAACACAAACTTTTGCAATCTGAAATTCGATCTAAGCGTCCTTGAGCTCGGTGAGTCACGCACCCGAGTCGGAGCTCGGCTGTTCCACTGCACCTGGACATCGCTCCCCTCTCTGGTTTTCACATTGCGTGGTGAGCCGTGCGTGCACGAACAGAGCATACGCGAGCGAATAAATGCGAACGAGCATTCTTTCTCACTCCGGCTCGTTGCAGGATGCCGATCAATGACCGAGCTCGCTTGGGTTCGTGTTACTACCTACGTCCTGCATGAAACAAGGTCTGCTCGTGCTTGTTTAGTATGGACGAGGCTTTTAAATTGCATATACATATATGTACCGTGCCGTTGAGTACTTTATTTCAGTTCCAGTATAATATACGTTTTAAGCATGGAATGGACGAACAATATGATTTTGAAATTAATTGACGCATACAGACAACGGCCTGTTCTCTGGAACTATGCGGACGAACAATACAAACATAGAAATAAAAAAGAGGAGGCATGGTTGGAGCTAGCTAACATGTTCGATACGGAAACCTCCGAAATTAAGAAAAAGTTTCAATCGTTGCAAGCGTCGTATCGCAAGGAACGCCAAAAGTTGCAAAATCCGTCCAAAATGGGGGTGCCGAAAGATTACGTTCCAAAATGGTTTGCATTCAAAAGCATGCTCTTTCTACGGGAAAGAGAGGACGCAGAAGGATGGGTAAGTACATTTACCCAAGTCAAGTTTGAATTTTGGAATTTGCACCGCGTCGCGTGTATGCGTTTATAGTTTATTTTGCATTTTCCGATGAATTAATAACTGCGTATATACACTATAATTAAACAGCGTCTTTCATATGTGTGTATGCTTATACATATGTTAAATATTAATTAAACTAATAATTTTGTAATTTGTGCCTTACTTAAGACACGTTTAATCCCAATATACGAGTGTTGTCCGAGAAGTATTCGGCCAGACGCCCACTCGAGCAGATCTCAAGGTGAAAAAAGGTCATCACATATGCGTAAGGTTTGTCACATTTATTTGAGTTTAGATATTTGCAACTATGTAATGAATAGGTTAAAGTATTCAAATTCCTAATCAGAATTTTATTATGACTTTCATTTTAGGATTTGCTATACGTGGAATATATATTAAACTAATAATTTTGTAATTTGTTCCTTACTTAAGACACATCTTATCCCAATATACGAGGGTTGTCCGAGAAGTATCTGGCCAAACGTAGAATCGATCAGATCAGAAGGTGAAAAAAGGTCATCACATTTACAAAAGGGTTGTCCCATTTAGCTGATTTTAGAAACGATGCAATAAATAGCTTAAAGCATCCAAATTCCTAATTAGTATCTTTTTATGATTTTCACTTTGAGATATGTTCGACTGTTCCAGTGTTTATGCTGTAATTGTCTAAAACAAATTAGTATAATCTAATGTACTTACAGTCGCGGAAGCTTCAAACTGAACAGAGGTCATCTCATTTTCATAAGCTTTGTCATATTTACCTGTGCTTAGACATTGCAAGCTATTTATTATAATAAAACTTAAAGTCTTTATATTCTTAATATGCATATTTTATGGCTTTCAATTTGAGGCTTGCGCGACAGCACCAACCTTATAAAACTAATGATTTAGGCAATACATGAATTAGCGTTTGTTTTCGAACTATCAATATTAAAACGTTCAGAGAATTTGTAAAGATAAAAAAGTCGTGTTTTCGGAAATAATAATTATAGTTGAAATATCCTATATGCAGGGTCGGAGGAAGGGTCTTAGGCGCCCTACTGCAAAATGAACATGACGCCCCCAAAAAAATATGTTTTTAATCTTCTTTTTTAAGCCTGCTTAAACCATAATTATAGTTAATACATTTTATTTTTCTTAGATATAATTTATAAATATTTACATTTTCTTGCTTTTATTGTACTAAATTTATTTACAATTTCGACTATATTTATACTTTCGCAAACATCGTGTTCTATTGCTATTATTGCTAAATTAATTAATCTGTCCTGAGACATGCTAGGCTAGTAGGTATCGTAAGATAAATTCTTAAACTGACATTTAAATTTGGAAATGAAACATTTAGACCGTTTTCATTTATAAATAATAGAACATCAAACTTGATTGTTAGTTTTAAAGTGTGGTTCTCTATCCAAGTCGTTACATATCTTTTTAGCAGATTCTAATGGCGATAGATATGATGAATCTTTACGGTAATCACAAAAATAATATTTTATTTTTTTAATGGCATTTAAAGCAATGGGAATATTTAATGTTATATTTTGTAACATCTCACTATAACAGGATTAATTGAATTTACTTTCCTTACAGAAAATGCAAAATAATTGTAAAAAACTTATTGCTTTGAAATTTATCTTTGCAGCATTATTGACAATTAAATTGAGACTGTGGGCAAAGCATGGAACAAAAAGACTCTAGAATTTTGATTTAGTAGCAATTACTGCAAACCATTTTTTGCCCTTTATGTTGGCCCCGTTGTCATATCCCTGACCTCTAATATTTTTAATGTCCAAGTTCCAATTGTGTAACTTATTTATTATTATATCGCATAGACCTTTTCCTGTGTATTCTCAATATCCAAAAATTCTAAAAAGTGTTCTTCAATGCATACATTTTTGTCAATAAATGAGACATATCTAACAATAGTTGACATTTGTTCAGACTGCAGTATGACTTTTATCAGAAGTGCAAGCTAAAATAATGGAAAAATATTTAGCAAGTTTAACATTTTTTAAAATGTTCGATAGCAATTCAACAGAAAACTAAATGAAAAATATATATATATACGCATGTTGTTTTAATTAAGATAACGTTTCGTAAGTAAACAAAGCCGTAAATTCATTACAACGCAGTTTTCGACTATTTTAGTTTCAAATTACTGATAAATTTGATTTTGTTTATCTTCAAATATTTTTTATTTGTTGTTTTGGCGCCCCTCTTGCAAGAGCGCCCTGATGCTTTGCATACCTTGCTTACCGCCTTCCCTCGGCCCTGTCTATATGTCTCCTTGGAATAGTTACTCTTTCCATACTTGATTAAATGAATAAGGGTTGTTGGATATTCTGAGACCATTAATATAGGTAGCTCTTAAATATATACTAATTGA
>JARJDW010024063.1:0-27350 GCA_030264715.1 Adinopsis sp. GC000173 | reverse complement strand
GCAGGCAGGCAGCTCGACAGTTTAATAATAATTGTACGTGTAAATGGTATGCTATTTAATAAAAGAAAAGATTAGACCGCTTACCCTGAATAGGCAAAATTGCTCCATAGAGTCATAACAACTTCAGAGAATAGTCTTTCTTGGTTATTGTAATGATCCGCAAAATGAAATTTGGGGCCATCCAGCGGCACTCCAAACACGTAAGGAAGTTCTTCACCATGGGTCGTCTTGTTGCGCTGCAGCATAACAATATCAGACTCATAATAACATCCCTACAGTTAGCTTTATAAGATTATGTGCAGGGGGTAGTTTATAGTTTATTATTTACTCGAATGCGCAAACGGCCAACACATATACGTGTAGTATATGTACGTATATGCTTTATTAATGTCAAAACATTATTTATTCCTATATATATATTCGTATATATAGTAGATTATTAGCATCATTACAGACTCTTGTATATCATATGATCGGTCATGAAATGGAAAGAAAAATAAAAAATAAATAAAAAGCAACAGCAATAACAACAACAACAACAACACAAGAAGTAGAAGTAGTAGAAAAGTTATCGAAAGAAAAATAGCAGCATCTGGATGTGATTGAATGTGGAATGAATGACGAGGCCAGGTATTATAGTGAATTCGATGCTAATGCGCCGCTAGGGGCAAGTAATGTCTTTAGTATATACGTATAGCCCTTCGGAGACATTGAGACTCCTGTCTGGAGAGTTAACACGATCCGCTGCTCCACTTCCCGCAAAAATTTATAGCAGATTGAAAACTAAATAAGTGCTCGTATGTTTCGATTAAGGGATGGAGCGCGCAGCAATTTTAAAGCAGCAAGATTTAAGATAAATAGAATTTGCATGTCTATACTTACGAGAAATTCGCGCGAGCTCGTTGTGTGGCCAAATACGTAGAAATAGGATTGCGGATTAACGGCGGCATGATATTTAGCAGTCAATGCGATTGGGGCGGCGGTCCTCGCGTCCGATAGCACATCCAGAAGCGTATCTCGCGCAAGCGAGGCGCGATCTGGTTCCAATCCTGTAAATCCAGTAAATACTTGATCGTTTAAATTATCTTTCGTTGTGTACGCGGCAAGCGTGTGCTCCAAATAGATTTCGGGTTTGTATTCGCAACGTGTGTATAAGTATTCTCTCAGCTTTTGATCCCTTTCTTTCTCTAATAAACCATAATTTAAAGCGATGGGATCTAGTAGATGAACGCTTTCCACTTCAGTTAGTCCATACATCAATTCGAAATGTTTGAAAAAGTTATTGTATGTGCTCATAATTTTGTTCGGATCGTTTGGAATCGTTAAGCCATCGATGATCGGTCCGAATGTTGTTGTGTAATTGCGCGTCGTTGCGACAACTTCTAAAATTTCATTCAAGCGCTTTTTGCGAAGGCACGCTGCCAACTCTTCATCTGCACGACAATTCAAAGCTTCCGCAACTTGATAGGTCACTTGTCTTGAAGAACTGGCTAATGCCCAATCGGACAATGCAGTTCCACTCATTAATATTGCACGATGAAATAGAGCTGAAATAAGTTTTTCGTTCATTAACATTTTACATACTTGTATAATAGAGTAAAGTGTGAATGATTTATTACGTTTGCCTTCTTTAGATACCATAGGCGAAAGCATTAAGAGGCTAATGCAAGCAGCACCTGTTCCATGCCCAAATAATGTTACTGAATTAGGATCACCGCCGAACGCCGCTATATTTTCATTTACCCAAAGTAAAGCTGCCACTTGATCGACTAAACCAAAGTTACTCCTTGAGTTATCTTCAAGACCGACTTTAAGGAAACCTATTTTTTTTCAAACAAACAATAAATAAAATTAGTGAAAGAGTTAATGCGATTAGTTTGTTGAAATGGAAGAGTTTTCTGTTGGTGGCGTTTGAGCAAATGATATAATTTAATATTAAAGGGAGTGTTAGAAAGTGTCTGTAAATTGAGAGTTTGTGAGCAATATAAAGAGGTCTAGCCGGCGTAAATGAGTCGAGTTAAGTGTACCAAGTCGGACAAATATAAATTTCCCTCGACGGAAATCTAACTCATGGACGGAACACATTTCTCCTTGATCACAAAGAAAAATTTTGCTTGTGGGTAAAAAGAAAGATGAAATCTTTTCCCCGTCGTCATATATACAATGGAAGAAAACGAAAGCCGTAAAGATGACAGGTTTTTGGCGAATTCGCACGCACATACATATACTCGTATACCATACAACGAGACACTCAAACAATTTATAAACGCAATCTATATTATTCTCCTCCATCTTATATGTTAGCCCTCTTTATGTATTTAGTCACTCAACAATAAAACTCTTCATTTCCCAGCTAACTAATTTGACTTTAACTAACTAACACATTTATGATTTCTATTAAGAAATATTGCTCGTCCCATTTCTTTTGTTACACTTCCTTCATGCATTCTCCTTCGAGGAGAAAAAAGGCTTTGTGTACGTGTGTATGTGTGTGTATATGTACGTATCTATGGATGTATTGTATTCTATATTTTATAGACACTCTTCACATGATATTAAATTTACGTTCTAGCATAGAGAAGTGAGATAACTATTCCACTATAAACATTTTATTATATAATAAATGGAATCCAAAGAAGTCTAAGTCAGTCAGTCAGTCTTTCCAGAAAATGTATAAACTGCATATTGCTAAATTAATACTCTCAGAGAAGTAAGAAATTTAATTCCCATCTTCCATTTTCTTTTATATAATAGAATAATATAAAATCGTAATATTCCAATTTCAATATACTCACCTAAAATACCTAGGCGAAAGTTTAATGTCACGACGATGACTTTTCCATATGCTGCCAATACACTACCATCGTATGGATTTCCCGAATTCCATTCAAATGATTCGCCGTGTATGAATACCATTACCGGGTACTTTTTCGAATATGGTCGATTTACCTCTGAAAATCATTTCCACCATTTTATTCAATACCACACCACCGCACACACTTAACAAAATTGCACGCGTCTAATTGATTTATCGCGTTAATAAAAAATAAACGCTACGAATAAACACACACAAACAATATATGATATTAATCCATATTAAAATAGATTGTGTCTTTGATGAATAACGAACATAAGAAGAAATATGTTTGAAGATTAAGTGAATTCATATGCACATTAAATTTTATGACGATTACGTGAAATCGTCAAGTAGATATTAAATGCTTAATTTAAATATAATTAAAACAATACTTATTATTAAAAAGTACTAAAATTAACCTATTTTTTGATAGATATTTTTGTACATGCCGTTTTGTGTTTGAAACATCAATTTTTAATCGATTTTTTTGTTATGAACTTTGCTTATTTTTCCCATTTGGTTTTCACATTCTAAAATTAAATATTGTTAGATATAAGTAATTTTTTTGTTTTATTTTTGCATTTTACTCTGTATAAATGTAATATTTACGTCTTGGACATTGCAAGTTAAGATATTATTTGTTTATTCGCACGTTTTTGCTAATTTTTGAAGGATTGCTATTGTAAATTTATTAATTTAAAAATGCCTGTTAATATTTAAACAATAAAGCTATCGAAAAGTAAATTTACAACTCATCTTGAACAGATGGACTAATTATATTAATTTTTTTTTAAATATATTGAAAAAACTTTCCAGACAACTTTTCTTCAATTTATTTATATCTTATTACAAAATTATTTTGCATCCTCAATTTGTTTATTATATATTAAAATTGTTTATTTTTTAAATTTTGTTATTTTTATTTGTACATATTTTGTTGATTTTTTTAATGTCATCATTTCGATTTCGATTTCGTTTTCGCTTTCAGCGGACATAACTTTTCATTCCTATAATTATTGAAGCTGAAACGCTTGAAATTTCACTTTTTTCGTATTTAACATTTCTCTTCCCTGAAAACTTTCAACAATATATAATAAAAAAAAAGTTTTTCTTATATATATGTATGTATGTGTGTGTTGTTATATGTGCTTCGTTAAATTTCATTTTTATCCTTCATTTGTTACCGCATTTTATTCAAATAGTGATTTTCTTTTCATGTGCAAATTGACATTTTCAACAAGGAATTTTAATATGAAATAACACAATGCTTACTGTTGGATAAAAAATGTGCACGATTTTCTTGTTAAATAATAATTCTACCCGATTTATCTAACCGTATTGTGGACATATACATATATTAAATAGGTAATATAAATTCAACCAATTAGGTCAATTAGTTGGTGTGCTGGCGATAAAATCTGCAAGTGAATCTTGTTAATTATTTTACTGGAAAACAATTTAAATTGAATTGATAGTTCAGCGCATATCTCATAGAGGCCGCTTCTTGTCTGAAGCGCCATGTGTCTCGTAGCGTGGAAAACCCAAACTACTCGCGAAAAATCAATAAAAGCTTTTTGCTTTAAAGAAAACTTTTTATTTCTTATATTAATTATAAAGTTGCAGCGCAACTGAATATATAAAAAAAGTTTTTTATTTAATTAATTTGTGTTTGGAAACTCTATATAAATGTAAAAATTTTTAAATCTCGCACGGAAAAAATAAACATAAATAACTCTTTAATTTATTTAAAAATACGCTAACGAGTACTAGCTAATTCAATTATCTGACATAATAATTGTGTGGTATATAACGATTTTTGTCCCGCCTTGCAATTTATCTTACTTGATTTTTTTTACATATATATGTATATGCAACTACTCAATTTATTTGATTCTTATGTAAATTTATTTCACCTTATATAATGATAAATGTTTTGGCCTCCCATGGTCTTTTATTATTCTCTGTCAGAAAATTACAAGATTTAACGACGCGCAAAAAGCGTCGCGCGCGCAATCGTCGAAATTATTAGGAAAAAAATTTCTCGCGCGCAAGTTTTGCATAAAATTGCTCGTGCGCGGATCGGAATGAATTATTCGCGCTGCAATGACTTTGACGTTCCCTGTATTTCTGATAAGTTATCCCGGCAGGTTTTTTAAGCACACGCAGCATTTATCTCCTTGAAAAATTATTTTTAGTTCGCTGCAATCCATCTTACTTGACTTTTTTAAATGCAACCACCACTCAATTTATTCCATTCATATGTAAATGTATTTCTACCTTAATATTAGGTAGGTACTACAAAAGAAAATATTTGCATTGAATATTTAAAAAATAATAATAATCATAATAATAATAATAATGGAAAAACGCACTCACTGAACTTATTTCGCTTCCTTTGCATCATGTACGGCAAAATAACAATAATAGAGAAGCTGGTCCAAATATGGACTACCATTTATTGTCTTATTTGCATTGAATATTAAAAAATAAGAGTAATAATGGAAAAACACAGTCAGTGATCGTTCAGATCGCTCATCAATGCCGCCAACCAGCAGCGCGCTCGTTCATGCCATTGTTCTTGAAAATGTATCATGCATGACAGTAAAACCAAAAAATAAATTGCCAATAATAAAAAGAATAACCGAGCGAAGAAAATTTGTTTTTGTCGTAGTACGTTTCTTCCAAGCACAGCTGATAGAAATAAATGTTTGATAATAAGTAACTGTAATGCATGCTGAAAGCAAACACACACACACACAAGAAAAAAAAAATATTGAGCCGGAATTTTATTGCTGGTACGCTGCTGGAATTTTGTGTTCACATTGTTGTACGATGATGAAAAATATGTTTTTAATATAGAAGAGAAGGTCGTGCGCGCCGCTGCAGCAACTATTGAGTGTCAAAAGTGACGAATGCTCTTTAATATAATGTCATTACTGCAACGCGATCGTTTGTTCGTTCCCGCCCCGCAGTGAGTAGAAAAAATTGCTTCAATCTCTTATATGTAACAACAACAATAGCGGCCTATAAATATATGTAGTCAATTGTGAAGGGGTTGATAGTATGATTTACATGGTGGAATGATATGCCGCTGAGGATTATTAATAATAGCTTTATAAGCTACATTTTTTATCATTCTATACTATATTCTATATAATACAATGCAATTGTGTTATTATTTATTTGTTTAGTTTATCTCTCAAAAAAAAACTACGCCTGATTGAAAAATACAACAAAGTAATCCAGCTCAATAATAAGACTGCAATTACCTACCTAGCTGGGGTCGCGATAAAGAACTAAATAATGGCATGTGTGTAATATTTCTTGCATTTCTATGAAAATAATGTAAGAAAAATGTTGCGCCTGTCAAAACTAAAATAAAGGTGCTTTTGAAAAATCTCTCTCACGTTTTAGACACTTCATTGTTTATATTAATATCTACTCCTTTTAAATTCACCAAGTTGATCTTTTATGGAAAAACGTAATAAATTGTTCAAATGCAACTTTAAGCTTAAAAATGGGTAAATAATTTAAGAGAAATTATGTCTGTAAATTTTATAAACTATGTTTGATTGAACTAAAATTGATAAAAATATAATACTGCGCAAATATTTCCTGTTTCGTTTCGTCACATTTTAAGTAATAAATTGAATTAAATAATTAATTATATTTTAATGTATAAATACGATTTGTAATCTTAAAAATCTTTGAAAAATCACATTTACACTACATATTACAGGTGTGTTCAAACAATTTGCACTCTTTTTAGAATAAAAGTAGGAAAATACTCAAAATGTAATCTAAAGTGAGTAATGTATATTTGCATTCCAACGTATGTACCTACTTGTAAATATTAAAAATGTAAGTATGTTGTTTCTTAAAACTAAAGGTGTTTTCTTTCACCTTTAAAAAATTTCATTGTTTATATTATTACTTTCTTGAACACCAGACGGTTTATATAATAATAAATTATGCACAAGTATTTCAAGAGTATAAATAGCTGAAATAATGTGTAATTGCTGTTAAATCTGTACCTTAGTATTAAAAATGTAAGTAGGTACATATACATTTTCTCAAGTGTGTTATTTCGTAAAATAAGTTAATAATGCGCGCTTGAAAAGATATTTTAAAGTTTTCTGCTGCATTTTTACGGTTAATTAATTTTTATAAATGCGCTGCATAAAATTAAACATTACTGCAATTATTTATTTAACCACTTATGTTTTTTGATAACCAGATTGAATCTATTTGATTGATTTATTTTTTAGGCAGAAATTAATAATTTCACATTTCGTTTAAGTTTGCATTTGAATGATTTTCGGCAAGATTCTATTGTACCGAATAGAAAATGACCCAACTCCTCCTTTTTGTGCCCACTTTTCACACACCGAGCTGAAAGCAAGGAGTGATCTCTTCATTAAATTCGGTATGCAGGTTAATAGTTTTATCCCGAACATATAACTGAATTTTCGGTTAAATCGGTCCGCAAGGGATGAAAGACTGGAGTTTTTCCTCCTCGTCGTGGCTTTCATCTTCCTTGCGAATGCTAAATTATGCAAATTTTGTTAAAAAAAAACTATTATTATGAAACGTATTTGTACCAACTGTGTTTAAAGCGTAATTTACGTTGATAAATAAAATTAGATAGAGCGCGTTATAAACAAACATGAAAAATGCTTTAAAGTTTAATCTCGTTTATGAATAGAATAAAATTTGAATTATTTTAAAGTTTCATATTCGATTAGCATTTGTTTTAGCTATATTAGGTTGTATGTGTATAATGCGCTCGTCTAAGAAACTAAACAGTTGAAATGAAATTATTTGCGCAAATCTAATTTATTTACCAGAAAAGGTTTAATACGTTCGAATTAATCATTTCGATTTAAAAAGAGAGCTTAAAAGTGTGTTATAAATGCATATTTGAAAACTACCGCTTAATTTATAGAGAGTAATAATCTTTATAAAATAAATTGCATCTACATTTTATTACTCTACACCTACAATGTGTTGGGTGCGAGCGATAATTAATCGTTTATTTTCTACAGAGTGTTGCCAAATTGCACTGATAAGATTTAAGCAGTGATATTAATATGATAGTGTCAAATATGTAAAATAGTATATGATGAAAACATATTTGTAGAAATTTGAAATGGCTTGGTGCTACATCAAGTGATTGGCACTTTATTGTGTATTATTTAAGTAATAATAGAGACACGTTTTGGTACAACCCTTACATGTCCTAAATATTCTCTGTTTGAAATATAAACTTTGATAAATTTAAATTAACCATTTAAAATTTGTATTTGATTTCTTTCGATATGTACTCGTTATCGATATCGATATCTATTTGTCCGTGGGCAATCTGGTCGTCGAATTAACAATAACTCTCGAAAAAATCGCTACCGATTTCGTCGATTACCCTTTTTCAATCCAGCGATCGTTTGAGGTTTGTCTTCAAACAATTTTCGAACAAAAAAAAGGCGGCGCAATTAAAAATACCCTTTATTTGGTCACATACGAAATTGAGAGAAATAATGCGTACTAAGTGCAATTTTATCATGCCTGATAGTAAGTGTTAATTGCAACGATTAAGTAACGACCTGCAGCAAAAAATGAAGATAGACATGTCAGCAGAACTAGTAGGGCGAATTCAAGAATGGACAATTTACAGAAGAACGCAAATTAAACAGGCTATAGATCAAAGATAAGCTTAATAATTCATTTGTATAACAAAAATCAAAGTTTAGTTTTTGATTTAAAAGTAATTTGTCCATTATTTCACAGTATGTAAATATATGAGTTCAACATTCACAGTGGACAACCAATCACATAACACCTAATTAAATTGTTAACGTAATAATTGAAATAGGTAGGTAAGTAAGTGCATACTAGCCCATCAACTTTCCGAGAAATCATCTTCAGGAGTAAAACAATACCGTTAGCGTATTGCCCTCGCGATTATGGGCCATTATTTGCTTGTATGATTTGAATCACTACGACTTGTAATGCACATTTTCATGTTCTCGAATAATGGCTACCATAATCGCCAAATACAATAGCCTACTATTAATTTACTTTTTTATTTTATTGCCTTTTGTTAATTTCTCTGCTTTCGTTTTATTTTTCATTGCCAAATCAAAATAAAACTGTGTATATGTTATGAAACACCCTATATATAAAGAGGTAAAATGATAAAATTCATTATATTCTCCGGAATGATGGATTTGTAAACGCTAATTCGAAAGCGTTTGATTGAATCCACAACATCGAGAAAATCAAACAGTATGCTGTTTATTAATCATCATAAATTGTTATATTAAGCTATTAGTTTTCAAATATTTAACAAGCTTCAAACATATATATATATATATATATATATATATATTTAGATCTATTATTTGAAACAATCCTAGCGAATTATATCTATCATTGAGCTTGTTTACAAATAAATTATTGTAGCAATGAGATTATTTGCGATATCTATAAATTTCCGGTGCAATCTATTTAAACAATTACTTTTTCCATAAATAAATAATCTTAATTTTGGACGTTTCGCAGCCGTGCTCTATCAATATTACGTTCATATGTGAGTGATTGAATGCAGCGCTAGCAAGCAAGCAAGCGCAAAAGTTTTTTTTTCCTTCTTTTACTTAAAATAGATGATCCAAAAAGGTGTTCGGAAAAGTCGCTCCATCCGCAAATCAACTAAACTGCCATTTGTTCACCGGGTTGGGTATTAAAATGAAAACGGCATCCGTAAAAAATTAAACGCATTTATCCGACTCGGCGCCCGAAAAGTTTTTTTTCGTCTTTGTGACAAAACGCAAACAGTGAAAAATTACCAAATACAATTTTTACGACGGCGGCGCACGACGACGAGTCACACAGAGAGCAAGAGAGACATTGAAAAAAATAAGGAATATATAGAAAAATATAAAAAGTGTTTATGTCAGCGTAATCAGCAGCGTTGTCTAGCAAACTTTCATGTAGCACTTAACTAAACGCTGAAATAGACCCGATCCAATTTAAAAGCTTCTTGTTGAACCCCCTTTATTAAAAAAGGACACCTTTTCCTCTGAACTAACCACTGATTACTGCAATAAAACTGGCAGCAAAGCAAAAAAACCGAAGCCCAACACATAAATGACCTAGATTAGGATTGTAACGACAACGTGTGTCCTATTTTGGATAATAGGAAAACGTGATAAGCCACATAAATGTTGCTGACATTTGTACAGAAAAATCAAATATATAAATTAATAACAGATTAAGATTCGAAATAAAGGGGGAGGAAATTACAATCCGATGTAATGCCTGAAAGCTTTACGTCCTTACTAATTGTTAAGTTTAATAAATTGGGATGCAAATCTACGTGATTATAAGTAGTAAATTCGACTGCATTCTATTGATTTCCGTTCGGAATGTTAAACACTAATTAGGACAGAACGTAACAAATCTTTCCAACGGCATCTTTTTTTCTCCATTCGCTCTCTCCGGTCGGCGACTGGCTGTGTGTTGCTAAATTATAGCAAAATTTTGAATGGTAATGAGTTAAATTGAATGCAAAAGCAATTTGTTGTTTAATCCATGACAAATACCAATTATTATTCGCAGCAAAATCGTTTTCCATTGTTGAATTTTAGATTTATTAATAAATTTTCCTGGCATTGTTTTTGTTTGATGAATTAAACTTGATAATTAATTAATACGTTTGACTTGGCTGAAAATATTTTAGAGGAGCGAGAAAAAAACTATATAATTAAACAATTTCTTCTTTTTCCGAATTTTTTTTGACCTTATTGAAAACTAATCTTCCTAAGTGTACCTGTAAATCTGCTATAGTTGTAATCCGGCAACGTTCCGGTCCGTTGTGACCTCATTCAAGGTTTGCACAGGTCGTCGCATTGCATTCGACGACTCTCGATAATCTTACACGTTTCTATCTTCGATATTATTATAGTATTGCGATTTGATTAATAATTGTATTAATTCATTAGAATGTCATAATAATATTCATTTAATATAGATGCCAAAATCACAAATAAACTAAAATCTGGCACGTCCATGCCATATTTCCATGCTCCATTTTCGCAAAGTTACCTGCCATGAATACGCTATCAGGATATTTGGTTTCAATTCGGAATATGAACCAGGAATGATGGGTGGAAAAGAGGGAGAGTATAGACTCGAAAAAACGATAACGTGTCATATAATTCTTTCATATTATGTTTTACATGTTAAATGTTTAGATGAAGATAAATGTTGGGGAAGCACTCATGTAAGAATAGAACAGATAATATGTAAGAAACATGATATAGTAGAGTTTCAAGAGCAAAAGAGAACTGGAAATGTTAGCTTTGGATGAGAACTGATACGACGAGCGTACTTGTAAAAGTTTTTCTACAATAAATTATATTTACGCAGAATAGAAAATCCCGTAGACTCTGTGTGTGTAATAAAAAGCCACTCATTGTAATTCTATGCTAACAATCATATTTTTTTTCTTGCTGCTCCCCGGAATGGATTCTGAATAATTTGAGATGATACCACATTATTATAAGATTTATTGCATCATCAAACATTAATATGTCTAAAATACCACAAATTGCCATCATCAAGCTGTTATTTGTCTAATTATCGCAAACATTAGTTAGCAACGAGGGTGAGCCGTGTAATCAAATTGATTTTCGTTCATAATTATCGAATACTTCTAATGATGTAAATTTATATAAAAGAATCAAGTACGTACTCCGTTTTAAAAACACTAATAGAGCAGGTTGTTAAATCTCGACAGTGACAAAAAGGGTGGCTGAAACAGTTTCGGCAAGGTGCACGTATTCGCCACCATCGTAAATTGGGGTGCCAGCTCATAAAACAGCCGAGACACTATCGGTCCACATCAGCGCTACGTGTGCAACATTACTAACTATACAGATTATAAAATAGATTCATTATCATTTAGAAGGCTTGTAAGCATTTTGATGCGCTCCTTACTGCCTGCCACGGCCACAGCCGCATGCCGAAAAAAAAACGTCGGCCATAAAAATTATTTGAAAAAAACCACTTGTAGGTTCGCGCTGCAGCAATTTTTTTTCGCACCAAACTGCAATTCTTTATAAGTAACGATTCAAATAATGGTCTGACATGTAGCAGCTACCACTTGTAGAGAGGAGGAAAATTCCAACTCTCTCTCTTGTTGTTTTAACAAGCCATGAAAAGAAAATAGGTTCGGCGTGCTCAATGAATGAGAATAAAGTAGCAACAGTATATAAGAATAAGAGCGAGAGAAAAAAAATGAACATTCTTGTTGTCAATGCGCGACTGTTGTTTATGGATAGATTCCAGGAGAGTGTTCAATCTAAAAACGTCGAATTGAAATGCAAAAAAGGAACCGAGGCAAAATCCTAACAATGGAGCATGGTCGCATTAGATAACCGAAAATGTTATCAAAAGCACTTTTCTCTAACAACACAAAAACGCCCTACGATACGTGTATTAAACTACTTTTCACTTCTTTAAACGATTTTTTAGCTTCTAAAGAATTAAACACACGAGTTGTTGATGACCACACACGAAATGGAACATGTCCCATGTTTGTTATAAAATTTTCATAATAATAAGAGAATGTCAGTAAAATAATAACGGTTCTAGCATAATATTCATGAAGAGGGATGCAGTGGGCTAATAAGAGTTGAAGTAAACCCCTTTGGAGATCGTGACTAGCTCCTGAATGAGCTCCTCTAGCAGATAACACAAACTGAATAGTCTCTATCTGCAAAGTGGACAATCCACAATAGTTTCCAGACTTTGAACGTTATAAAAAAAGAGCACCGGTGAAAAAACAACCAACACCACCACCAAACAATAAATAAAACAATATGCAAAACTGAAAGTTAACGCCGCCATAACATAGTCATTAATTGTGTTGGCATTATACAAAACCGAAATTTGTTAAACATTAAACATTAGGACCTCAAAATTTCTTAATATAAACTTTGTGTTGTGTTTAATGCAAGTTGAAGGGATAAGAGCGGCGGATAGAAGCCCCTAATATCGTGGCAATAATAGACCCTTCTAAATATAACCTTAGAGAGAGAGCTATACCGATCATCTTGAAATACATAAAAAAAACAAATTTGTGTGAAATGCGCGCACACAAAAAATTGTATATACGATAATTTTCGAAACAACGTAATTTGATACCTGTCAGAAACAAAACGGTTTTTTGGGACGATTACTGATTGGTTTTGCAACATCAATTTACGTTTCATAAGTTTTCAACACACCGCATAATATAGTATGTTATGTATATTGTACAACACAAGTTTGTTAAACTGCTATAAACACTTAATCGCAATAAAAAAACATTAATTTCATACTACATGGGAACGATGATTTATGTAAATAAATATGATTTGCCCGAGACGACGAAAATAGCCCACGTCATCGTATTGTCAATTAATGCTGACATAAATTAAGAAACGGTGCTATATTTAGTCGCGTGGATAATTTTAATAATACAATTATATAAACGTACGCATGTATGTTGTGCGTATGTATAAAAATAACGTTTTCGACGGTGTGTTGTGTGTGATAAGCGTAAAGAGAAAAAACATGATTCTTATTATAAACAGTTGTACACACACACCGCATGCATGGAAAAAACAAAAGTTTTCTACGTTTTAAAATGGGAATGCGTATATATTTATATGAACTCCTCTTCTTCTTCTTCTTTACGTGCATATATATGCTATTCCTACAATAATACATTTTTATTTTTAGCACTCGCACTCACATCAAACGTCTTCTTTGTAGGTAGAGAATTTCTTCTTCAACAACGCTCTTTTAGGTCAATGATAAATATTTTATATCATTATTAATTATATTAATTCAAATATTTAAAGCGGCGCGCAATCTTAATTTTTATCAACGATCGTATCTAATTAGAATGCAAATTTAATTTCCACCCCGCGCGTAAATAATTAAGACTCAGCGCAAAATTTTAATTGTTGCAAATGAAATAAAACTGAAAAATTATAACCCAGTTTAATGTTGTGTAGGTAGATAGGTAAACATCTCACTACCAATAATACAAGTTCAATGATTTGCGCGCGCAAAATAATATTTACATCAAAAAGATAAAAAATTCGCGCTACCACATATAATTAGACGCGTTTAAATATAGAAGCGTATTCGAAACGTAACAGAATCTTTGTTTTTCCATCTGAAATATGACGACGATTTCTTCTCGCATTTTGACTGGAAATGGATGGCTGCATTAATTCACAATGCAGCTGGGTAGAAAATCAAATTAAAATCGGTAAAAATGAGTGTGTCGAAACACGTTCAACGTCGCTAAATT
Organism: Adinopsis sp. GC000173; assembly: GCA_030264715.1. Lineage (NCBI taxonomy): Eukaryota > Metazoa > Arthropoda > Insecta > Coleoptera > Staphylinidae > Adinopsis > Adinopsis sp. GC000173. The sequence goes on along the minus strand of JARJDW010024063.1, from coordinate 13,131 downwards.
AATTCAATCAAGCAGTTAATTATTTTTATTTCGGTACTTTCGTATTTAGTTTGCGCGTCGCACATTTAAGTAATATAAATGTGCGCTTTTCGATGGGGTTGCGCGATGAGAAATTAAAATCGATAGTTCGAAATAGGTTTTGTTTAATTGAGCGGCAACCATACATCTTCACAAACTTCTCTCTCACTTGCAACGCTTCAAAGCAGCAGCAAGGAGAAGAGGAAAAAAAAGAGCAGCAGCAAATTTTTTTCTTCTTCCCTCTGCTGCTCGGATGGCAGGCAGCAGAGAGAAAAAAGTGATCGGTGGCGGGGCGCGCAGCACCGAATCCGAGCAACTTGAAAGCTTCCACTAATAGATGCACTTACTTTCTTTACATAAAATTCATTTGGCTTAGACTCTGTAGTTGTCAGCAAAAACGTGCATATGGGAATTCGAAGATGAGCACATTGATATAATAGAAAAGCGCGCGCTTTTCTTGGGGGAAAGTTTTAAAACTTGCAATCAATTATCGCTCTCGCGCAATGACACGTCAAAATATGCACTGCGATGCGATGCGAGTGTAGTTAGTAAGAAAGTCAAATAAACCTAACCTTGCTTAATGTTTATACGAAAAACTTTATTAAAACAGATTATTTGACTTTTCACTTTTACTTCTCGTGCGCTATTTTTAGGTTGATTACGCCGAATGCGCGCATCATGCTAATCGTAAAATGTTTCAGTAAATATGAACAATAATAAACACTTTGAATTTATGCGAAATGTTTTTAATTGGAATACAATTTGATCACGCACAAAATTCACAATTAAACGAAGATTTAGACATTTTTGTTTGGTTGACATTTAAAATAAATGTTCCTACTTAGTAATTTAGTGACTCAAATTAAGTGCAAATTTATAATATAAATGTTGTCAAAGAATTTTTATAAAAATAAATATAACTACAATTTACAATTAAACGAAGATTCAAACATTTATATTTAGTTGGCATTTAGTGATTTAGTGCTAATTTGGGCAAACTCTAAATTTATAGCAAAAAATAGTCGTCTGTAGAATAAACTTTTCAAATCCAATCATTTCTATTTGATTCTCATTTAGAAATTAATTTAAAATAAATGTTCCCATATTAGTAGTTTGCTGGTAATAAAGTCCCTTTGACCCTTTGATAAAAATGCAAATTTACGACAAAACATTGCCGAGAAAATATTATGACTACTAAAAATGTTTTGACAATATAAATAAATAAACAATTTGGTTTTATACGAGTGTTTTAATGAAAATTTCCCCTATAAAAGTCACAATTAAATATCGATTCAATAATTTCAGTTTGATTGGAATTTGTATTCAAATAGTAACTAGATAATTTAATGCAAACATTTATATAGTATAGTAAAAATCTTTCAACAAATATACAATAAGAATAAATAAACGTTTTAGTTTTATTGTATATGCGAAATGTTTTTAATTTAAAATTTTCGTTGACTGCGCATAAAATTCACAATTAAATCTAGATCCAATCATTTCTGTTTGGTTGCCATTTCGAAATGCGTTTAAAATAAATGTTCCCACTTGGAAGTTTGACGATTCACATCAATTGCGTTAGTATATACTAATTTGAGAAAAATGCAAATTTATGGCAAAAACATACTATATACCTGGTTTTCTCTCCCCCACACAATTTATTTACCTCCAACCTTGATGTTTATTTTAATAATAAACGGTAAACCATTAATTATCGAGTATATATAAATTTTTAGTATGCATAATATTTAATGAATAATATTTGCGTTATTATTAGTTTTAAAGCGCATGAAAAGTAATTATTAGTAACATTGATGTTTAAGGCATGAACATTAATTATCGTCACGTTGAAGCTTAAAGTCTGCAATGAGAATAATCGATGAAATATATGACAAAGTACTGTACATATTTTTAATAATATAAAAAGAAAACGCAAATTTCTTGGCATGTTTGCTTTCAGCTTCAGCTGCAAGGTGGCTTTCCAGATTCTTGCTTGCCACCTGAATAGAAAACGTGCCAGATGAGATTTTTTTTTCGCTTTCTCTTCTCCGCCGCCGCCTTCGTCGTCGTCGTCGTGCTCTATGTATGACTTCTAATATCCTCCGGAGTAATTTTACTCTCATATTATGTAATATAAAAATATTCAAAGATATTATTTAATTAGGATGTAATTAGGAAACGTTGTGAAAGAGAATTTTTCATACGAAATTGCCCCTTAATGTGGAATTTAATTAAACTCTAAGTGAAATTATTATTATATAAGTAATTTTACTGTTAGTTATTATTATTTGAGCAAATTGCGTTAACGATTATTAATAAAATTAAGCTAAATAGGAGCAAAAAAATGTTAAATAGTGCTACGGATTGAAACAAAACTTTTTGTGTTTTTTGGCCATCGTCCAAACGTCCATTAAAAGTACACGTGGATGAAATCCACGGTTTATTACAAGCATTTACTTCAATTATTAAAAACTACTTTATAAGTTGCTGCTTTTTTGCGCTTTCTTTTCTACATCATTGCTTCGCGCTACGTCTATATAGATTTGCATAATTAATAAACCTATATGCACTGCATGTAATTAACATTTTAATTCTTGTTTAGAATGTTGTAAAACAAAGGAAACATAAATGTTTTATTAGTTTCACACACATATACAAATATTAATCACTAACGCGAAGCGCGCTTTCGTATATACTATAATATTGGTATATATATATATAACATACTTTCTTCATCGTCGTCGTCGTCGTCGTCGCCTTTTTGTGTATTAGCTCGTTTGTCACTGCATTAATAAGGGTGCGCAAAAGGAGGAGAAAAAAAATTATAACCACGCAATTAAAGCAATTTGGAAGGCGGATGAAGATGCAGACAATTTTGTAAATTATGGAAGGGTTAAGATGTAACGCGATTACAACGGAACTAATATGAATCTTAGATTTAACACCCATCTACCAAGAGTTAATTTAATCAGGAAGCGAGCAACGATCTTCTCATCTTTATAATATTGTATATAACTGATTTTTGCGCAGATATATTATATGTATGTAATAAATTGTTTGCAAAAACGTTTCGTTTAGTAAATGAACTATTAAAAATACAAGACGTTCCATAGTTTGGAACATTTTCATTTTTAATCAACTCAGTTTTAGCGCACGACATTGCATATGGATGGTCTGAAAAGATCTTTATTCTATTTTATACATTCTTTATGATTTTTGGACAATTTTCGCATTTTTTGCTCAGCTTGCTCATTTTCTTGATATTGAGCTTTTTATATTCTTGCGTTTCTCTGTAATGTTTGTGTCTTTTTACCCGTTTTTCCATGTTTTTAATACTATTTTGCATTATTTTCATATTTTTTATTTTTGCCTATTTATGTAAGAGGTCTGAAAAGTATAGATCAATATTTTCCTCCCATTTTGCCCAACCAACACCCTTTTCTTCATTATTAATTTTTATATATTTTGGAGGTTAGGTGCATTTTTTGTTTCTTTATGTTGGGTTTTTATACCTTTTTGCTATTTTTCGATCTTTTTTTTGCATTTTTTTTCATAATATTTTGTTTGTTTATAACTTTAAATATGCTTTTTCTGTTTGCAAAACGCGAAAAATAAGCCAACTGAAAATTCTAAAACGTGAAAATGGGAAAGAAAATACCAAAATACAAAAAAAACGTAAAAAACACACAAAAAAGGTTGAATAAACGAAAAAATGTACATGGAAATGTGCAAAATAATAAGAAACGGCTCAAAACTTTTCGTTCCACCTACGTATATTGCTGAAATAATTACCAATACGTATGTATATTTATTCCACGACAAATTAAAATATTTAATCCTTGCTGTGCTTGCGAAGCGTGACTGCTTTTTTAGCGCTTAGCCGCGCATTTTACGCACTTCATTTTTATATATAATTAAATTATTTCGACTAGTATGAAAATGTGTAGAATATATATGAAATTGGCACAAATCTTTGTACACTAACAAGTTGCTATAAGATTCATAGTATACTAGCAACAACACACAATTAATATAAATTAAAAATATGAATGCGTGTACAATTATTTTTAGTTTATGCGCAGACATAACAAACAATTCAGCATATTTCTTTTGCGACATCGCGAAATTAAGTAAAGCCCGTTTTAATTGTGTGAATTAATAATCCAACGTCCACGCAAATTTGTTAATTTATTTTATAAAATAAAAAATAAAAACATTTTCCATTCTCTTCTTCCACCGGATTAAAAAGTTGTGTTTAATCGCGAAATTTGCAGCAATTTGTTGTTACGTTTTTTGCCTCTGTGTCAGTGTATGTGTGTGTGCGGTTTAGAAACTATTTAATTCAAGTTAGATCAGCTTTGGGACGTAAATAATTAATCTATAGTCAAAATTGTATTAAGATAGCTTGTTTTGTTGTATTATCCCACAAACGCCTCTTCGCAAACAGATGACCATTGTTGTAAAAACAATTGTCTTGCCTTGATAATCCTTTAAAGTGTTCAGTTTTATTTGAATTACATTATAAAAGTTTAATACAATTACGTGCGAACAATAAATAATGTACCTATTTTATTTAGTCTATTGTTGGGTGTATTTAATAATAATAATAATAATAATAAAGTTTAATTATGCAAGTAATTAAAATACAGTTGCAGTAATTTACGAAAAATAATTAAACTATAATATCGATTTTCAATCTATTCTCGGAATTATGGAATTGGAATTAGGTTAAACTTTTACTCAAAATGTATGTCTTCGATTTTCGATAAAATGCATATATACTTGATATCCATTGAAAGCCGGAATGCGATTGCATTCAATGAAATTTTGGTTAATTTTATGCGTTTTAATTTCAAGAAACTCTAATTAAACCACGAAAATAAAGAAAACAAACGGTTATAGAAGTATGGAATTTGAGTCGATAGTGTGACATAATTTCTTCTTAGAAAACAAAAAATGCATTGAAAGATTAATAATTAGGTATGTCTTCAATTTTTGATGACATTCATATATTTAATATCTATCGAAAGCCGGAATGCGATTGCATTTAATAAACTTTTCCTTAATTTTATGCATTATAATTTCAAGAAACTTTAATTAAAACTACGAATAAAGGAAACAAACGGTTATGGAATGAATTTAAGTCGATAGTGTGACATAATTTCCATTTAGAAAAGAAAAAGTACATTAAAAAAGTAAAATAAACATAAAAGATTACTTTAAGTTTACTCAGCATGTATGTCTTCGACCATCCATAAAATAAATGTATTTACTTATAACTCTTAAATGAATTTGAGTTGATTGTGTGACACAATTTCCTTAGAATACAAAAATACATGAAAAAGGTTACATAAACAATCGTACCACTAATTGCATATCTATTGAAGATGATAAATTTACGCAGAATTAATAATATATATCGCCATCGTTGCTGCTTTGAAATTTATATATAGACTTAGCAATTAGAACATAAATGTGGTGTATTACGATATAAAATATTTTTAATTATAGATTTATCGCAGGCGAATACGTAGAATACATTTGCGTGTAATTCATTATTGATCCCCAAATATGCCTGTCAGTTAAATAATGTCATAGTAAATTGCAAATTCAAATCGCTGTAATAATCCATTGATGTTTCTTAAAATAGCGTTCTTCAAAAATATCTATTATATCTATCGCTTGCATAATTATATAATCGTTATATTTTTTAGTATACGTTCTCAATTAATACACAGATTAATTTTTTTTTTTTTGGTTTCGTTTAAACACATTGTACATGATGAATGATCGCAACATGTCATTTAAACTTGTACCGGTGCCAAAGTTGCACTAAATTTAGAAATAAAACCGTGCGCGATGCGATGCGATGCGTTTTTGTGTGTTGTTTCACTTACCTTGCACAGGTGCATAAATGTTCAAGTATAAACAATCCTCGGATTCGTTGAGCAAGTGTTCGTGCAGCTTCTGATATTGTTTCTTACGCACCGCGTCCATTTTCGCCGTGTCTGGAAACTTTTGCGGACAGACCGGACCGACCATATCGGCGTACTTTGTACCAAACCATGATGGGGCGCTGCCCGGCGGCATAAATCTGGAAAATGGTTGTTTTACTCCTCTCTACATAGTTTTACTTAGATGCTATATGATTGTTATATGAGTACCTAAGTTCGCCAACTGGTGGTGCAGCATATGGTATCCCTAAATATTGTTCAACCGGCGATAGAGCCGGATTAATTTTTGGTTTGACTACAATGCCTTGTAACGCGCCCTGTTTCAGCATTATCTTGCGCGAGTACTGTTTAGTGTTCACATAACCATAGTCATATGCGTACGATTGACAAATTACACAATTCACTAGCGCACTAAATATTATTAATGTTGTTACCACCACCATCTTTACAGCAAATAGATAATGAAATAAATGCATTAAATTATTATACATATTAGATTTTCCATCTTGCGAAATGATTTACACATACGGAACACATATTTTTTCCTGTTTGCTTGTTTGCGCTATATAGCTGGCTGGTTCGTATATATACGTTCCTTCATTCGTTTGTTAGTGTGTTTGCTTGTTTGTTTGTTTGTTTGTTGCATTTAATAAACGATTAGTTTTTATGATGTTGCTACTTTTGCCCTGCTTTTATCACGCTGCGCTGCTCTCCACGATATACATACAATTTTAATTAAACCTTTTACATGTTTGTTGCATTATTATTCACTATTTACTATCACAGATTTTTGTTTGCTATATTATTCCTTCGTTCACTATTGGTATTGAAATGTGCGCAATCAGGGATTACATTTTATTTGAAAACGTCTTTCAGTAACTACGCGCTCAATACTGAAAACTAAATTTAAAGAATTTCTGTTTGAACCATTTTAACCTCGACTGAAACAAGCAACGAAATGACATTTATCTATTTTCAGCGTGTTTAGCAAGCATGACTCGCTCAACGTTTGTCTTAGCCACCGAATACTAAAAATAGGCGCTAAATAGAAAGAGTATAAATATGTGAATGCTATGCTATATGTATATATATACAACAAGACGCATTTTCGGATTAACGTTTTTTTATGTATAAGCAAGCATCAAGCGCATGTGTATGTATTTTCTTTTCTTCGTCTTCGATTACTTTTTCTGCTCATCGTTTGTGTGCGCGTTTTGCATTCGTCAGCAGACAAGAAAAATGCATTCGCCCAAACACACTCTGATTGATTTTGCAATTGTTCATAATGCATTTTAATTTTAGTCTTTTTACTCCGCACACATGTTCGCCGCTGAAAAACAGAGCAACATTTATTTTCAGTTTAATGCGACCCGAACGGAAAATTAATACAAGTATATTTAATATTTAAATGCTAAAAATAAACAATCTTAACCATTGCAATTTCATAAACAAATAGTTTCTACACTATAGTATACTAGCTTAAAGGAAAACAAAATAGTCCGATTCGGATTTCCACATCTATCTGACTTTTATATGGATTTTCTCGGTTTTGTTATAATCTGAACTAAAGTGACTTGCTAAGAGTTTAAGTCTGCACAAATTTGTTAAATTATAATATATGTTTATTTGATAAATTCAGGGCCGGATTAAGACCATCCCAGCCACTAAGCTAAACAAACAGATTGTTGATATGTTAGTTGTATTGATCCAAATCGGAAATTATTATGTCCTTGGCGTTACTGACTTAGCAAATTTGTTTGCTAACCGAAACATAAATAAAAATATCTAAATAATAAATGTACTGAAAACCTATTAATAGATATCTTTAAGACAACATCGCTACTTTCATCCCTAGATTTGCAACACAGCTTTTGTTGACAACACATAGTTTTTACACTATTTTTTTGTTAGAAAGGTAATAAAAGAACTACAATTTTTATTTTCCCATGAGTATTGTAAATAAATTAAAAGTCAAAAGGTTATAATCAGAAATTATTTTGAATTTTTAAAGAACATTTATTTAACTTTTCGTTATTTTTGTTAAATAAATTTATACAGCTTGTGATGTGCTTCAATTTTATAATACATACATACAGGGGAATGCTGAAATAAGTATATACTGGGTATGTTCAGCAAACATATTGTCGATATATTAGTGTTAATCCAAATCAGAAATTATTATGTGCTTGGCGTCTCTAACTTAACAAACTTGTTTGTTACATCAAATATTCTCGGCAGTAGAAAAGAATATATAGGTCGGTCTATAAAACATAAGTCTTGAATGTGTGGTAAGGGGTTCAACTTTAAATTTTAATCAAATATTGATATTAAGAACCTCGACTGAAAGACTATTAGATTTTAATAGTTTTAACAACATACACTCTTCGTATTATTGTATGAAACATTGAAATTGTAAATATGCTTTACATTCGTCTATTTTTCTGTAAATAAATTGAAAATTGTTGTTAATACTTTGACTTAATGCCATAACACTGCCTCTTGGTTATATTGGAAAGATTTTATCTTCAATAATTTCAAAACTTCACAAGAAAAAAGAGACTATTCAATAAGCCAATCAATACACCATCGTATATAAACTTAAGATTTTGATTATCACAAAGTGAAACAAAAAATAGTTATAAATTTTTTTAAATAATTATGGAAATATTGTAATAAGTAGGTGGTAGGCACCTACTTAAATTAATTGGTTTGAACTCCATACAAATACGATTATAAGTACAATTGGTGTAAATTGCGCTAGTATAAATCATAGGAGTATTATATTTCATATAATTAACGATAATAATTTTGCAAATGCTATTAAGCTTTTTAGTACACACATATTTGTGTGTAGACTATGCTCTAAACAATTATTACTGCTGTGCTGCGCATGCAGCTCGATGTAATTTGCAACTTGTATTAAAAATCTATTTGCGTAAACAAATCATATTTCGCCAAGGAAAGATTGTTCAAATTGTTTTTCCCTCTCTCCTTTGCGTAATAATAATTTCCACTTTGCATTACATTTGAATCTTATGTGTATAGTTTATATATTTCTATAATAGTATCATTTTAAAGGCATTATTCGAGCGTTACATATTCAATATCAATTTCGTATCTACAATATAGATCTAGATATTCGACAAAAAATGTGTATAAACTTTAATACATTGAAAAATTTCCATTTTCCAGATAGCGCTACCTACCTAGCTACTACCTAGAGCAAATTGCATTTTAATAATTTAACTTTCCTCATAGATGAGTTTATTTGCAATTATACGAATCGTATATAGAAATAAATAGTGCAATAAAGCATTAACCGCATTTTTTTGCGCAAAAGCAAGAAGGAGGAAGAAGAAAAAAACCAGCTCGTCCGAAGTGAACAACTTTTAACTAAGAAACATTTGCGCTGCTCGGCTTTTTTTAAAACCTGAGAATTAATCATACTCATTCCGGCTATAAAATCTAGAATTTCAAATTAAAGAAAACTTTACGAGAAGTTTAATTTGTTGTAAATAATTAAATTGCTTATATGTCTAACAACATTTGACAGTTTGAATAATTATCGAATTAGTATTTTTAATTTCCATCTAATCCAATGCTTAAATGCGCATAAAATTAATAATTAACAGCTTCGATGCGAGGAAGAAGACGACGAAGCAACCCATTTAAGATAAAATAAAATAAAAAACGAAAAATATTTAATGTTTATTATTCGTTATTTTGCAAACACAATGCTTTTTACGATGCTAAGATTGAAATTAAAAACGCAATTTAAGTTTAATTCTCAGCGCGCGCTATCCGCATAAATTAGTTTTAATATTTTATCAAAAAATAACATTACAACATTAATTGAAAATTTTTCATCGCTGCAAATATTAAATTAAAACATAATTATGCCGCACAATTATTTATTCTTATTTACAAAGTTATGTATAAAAAATGCGACATTTTTTAGTGTAATATTAATAATGAATGTATGTAATGTTGATTATTATTGAATAATTTCACTAATGAATAAAATATATTTTAATTATTTGGATGTAACAATTCTAGGTATTCTATTAATTAAATTTTTATTACAATATGTTAATAATTTATAATTTTCAAAATTAATTAAGCATTAATAAAGTATATTATTGTGTATTTCCATTTATTAAATTTGATTATTTACTTTTGATATAGACCAGCAATTTATTAAGCAATTATTGATATTTTGTTGATTAAAATTCCAAGTCTACTAATTTCTTTCAGTATTATAGGACTTTCTTAGAGCATTTTCGCAATCATTGAACTACGACTTGAACAACCAGATAGTTTATGAATTTTATTAGCAGCTAATAAAGTAAACATTATTTAAGAAGCATGTTTCTTAGTTTAAACTTGATTATGCGTGTTTGATGTTGTATAGACAAGCGCAATTTATTTAATAACACCACCATCGCACCAAATCGATTAATTTCCTATATATAATAGAATAATTGAATTTTTATAATAGAATAACTTTGTTGGTGTGTTGTTTGACGCGCGCGCGTTAACATTTAGTGAATCATCAAGTTTAACACCACCAACAGCATGTTAAAGAATTCAGTCAAGCAGCAAAATCTTTATAGTCAATTTTAACTGCATAAATATTTTGTGTGCAAACAAGATACAAAGCGCAAGGGAGGATAAACGAAATAAAAAAAAAGTTGGTTTCCTTTTCCTGTATGAGTGTGTGTGTGTGAGTGTAAGCGTGTGTGTTTGCGGCTTTTAATGCAGAAATTTAAGAAATGTGTGCGCTATTTTTAATTTCATTTTAAAATTAGAAAAAGAGAATTAATTAAAGCGCGCGCGCGCGGCCCCGCTCTTATACACTTAAATTTTATTTTCTTGTTTGTTGCACGAGTATTTTATTATATAAAGAAATCAATTGCAGATGGGGACATGGGAGAAAAGCAATCTTAGAAGGACATTCAGGTGTCGAGTAGACTAATGTTCCGACATCAATAAGTCGAACATGGCTTATCTTTCTTTTCAGAGCGTCAAATTGATTTCGGCGATATAAACCAACTGATAAACAATTTCCAAATTGGTATTTCGATAGATAATGAGAATTGGAATGCATTTAATTTTTGATGCCTTGATCGCACGCAAGCTTCTTCGTCGTCGTTTTTTTTTGCTTTCGTATTAAGAGAAAAGGTCGTAACCTATCATTGACCTGAAAATTGATTCTTGAGCTTCGGATAAGTTAGGATCTCAAATACCAAGACGCCTTTTTTACATTCCTTCCAGGTTTAGTCTTTATCACTTCATGTCAATAAAAGAACTTTCCGTCTAGATTCCTTCTATGATTTCAACAGGAATTCCTCGTTTGAATTGTTTGCGCGTATAATAAATAATATTTAAGTTGTTTGCTTAAAAACACCATAAAAAATTGCCAACTTTCGCGGACGAGTTTTATGCTTATGTTAGTTAATTAGTGCCGAACCGAAGAGTTGAAAAAGTGATGGAATTTAGTATGCGCGTGCTCCAACACAATAATTTTTTTTATTCGTCTGTTTCTCATGAGACGATATAAAAATAAAGCCATTATTCTGGCATTATTGCTTTTTGGAAAAATAAATGAAGGGATGTAATTAAGAACATTAATCTTATGTAATGTGCGCGTTTCGTTTAAGGTGCTTACTGAAAAAAAGACCACCACCGTACCAAATTCATTCATTCATTCATTCATTTTTATTTAAATTCAATTGAATAATAAACATTACGCACACAAATGCAATTTTCCAACAAGCTTATTGAGGTCTGACATTTTCATCAGGAAAAAATTGCTCGGGATATATCTTAGGTACAACTTTGGTATCAAATTCTCGGATATGATTTACATTTGCGGAGATTAGGATAAAACCTTTAGGATATATCTTTTCACAACGAATAACTTTTCTTCTATTTTTTTCATTTTGATGTTTGTTTTGTGCGAAAGGGAAAAACTTTTTCGCTGCGCATTGCATTAACAATTTGCTCGTATTGTTAATGTATAGATATTTATTATTTACAGCGCAACAAAAAAACACACACACACACATGGAAAATAAATCGGCGCAGCGTAGATTTTAATATTCAGATATTGGATTTGCAAAAAGCTTTCGCAGCGATAAATCAACGATCTATTCATAAAAATGCTGCACGACGACTAATCGTAAGTTTTTTGTAATTAAAACAGTGTACGTACACATAAAAGCGGAAAAGACGTGCCGCCTTCACGCCATTTTTCCCCATCCACCCACGTCCGAAACATGTTCCACTGCTGCATTTCAATTAAATATTAATTTAATATATATTTTGCGCTTTTTTCTATTAATCATACCCTCTCGGCTCGGTTCGTATTGTATATTTGTTAAAAAAAGTGCCTCAATATATCAATGTCTACTCATATCATTTTCACGTTATTTTTTTTCTTCTTTTTTACTCGTCTTATGTGTGTGTGTGTTTGTATGTGTGTGAAGATTTAAGAAAGGCCCTAACGGATTTCCGTATGAACTAAGCTCTCCTTTCTTTACTAAAAAAATAATTTATTACAAATGTAACCTTAACGCATACGTACAGGAAAAAAGCCATTTTCATTAAACTTGAATGAAAAAAAAGAAAGCATAAAACAGCGCATGAGTGAGAAAAAAACTATACAACACACAACAACAACAACATCATTGCACATTTCTGTCAAATTAATTGTTAACGCCTGCTGCACTTTCCATTGCTTTAATTAATAATCGCATTGCCAATTAAAAAACTTCGCTCATGCAAAGGTTAAGTGAGTGTTTAGCTTTGATCAGCAATAGTTTCCAATATGTATAAAATTCCAATTTGGTAAAAGTATTTTATGGATTTATAAAGTTATATTCCGTAGATGGAGTAATCCTATAGACAAACTACTTTCGCTTCCATATGTTTACTTAAATAATCCCTTACTTATTGATTTACATAAACTAAATAAGTAGCAAATAGTTTTGTTTTTGTTTAGATAAATATTGAAAACTGTTGCAAACTATAGGGAATAAAGAGAGAGAGAGAGAAAGAGAAACTCGACAATCTCTATCTATACACATAAAATTTATAGTTAATGTGTTTCAACTTTGCGCTAAAAATGATGGTTTATTCATTCTGATAAATAATTTCA
>JARJDW010024062.1:0-21088 GCA_030264715.1 Adinopsis sp. GC000173 | reverse complement strand
AACTATAAATATCGATTTAATTTCAGTTTAAATCATTACCACCAATAAATAATGTGTGCAAAGTCACAAAAGTGTCCTAAACTGAACTATAAATTAACAACAATTATCAAATGGAAAAACAATTTTACACGCATGTTTAAAACATATCAAACGCGCGCACAGATTGTGTAATTAATTGAGCATAATTTGTAAAATAAAAAAATATATTTGCAATGGAATTGTTTGTGTGATCCAGTTAGCATGTGTTAAAATGTCAAATATGCCAAAACTTGAACCAAATTGCACGCAAACGGATGTAAAAGTTTTATTACGTTTTTAATTGACAGCGAAATTGAATCAATTCGAAAAATAAATTGTCAATAAATGTTGTGTCTAATAAAAAGACGTTAATTTATTAATAAAATTAGAATTTTAATATTCTGCTTAATAATAATAATAATAATCAGATAGATATCAGTTGATTATAAAATAATAGTGTACAATTATGTTCAGAATGTTTGGGGAGTTTATTGTATAAATCCTATTACGTTTATATCACAATTTGAAATTCAAATTGAATAAAATGATTAGTTTGTTTTGTATTGCTCACCGTGTATATTAAGTAAATCTACTTATAGGGTATAAACCTCAATTCACAGAAGCGTTTTTATGCGGGTGGCATATAGTCAAGATACCGTCACCTGATTTTGATCGCGCATCCTCTTATTTTTTAAACCACTTTGACATGCATTATTTACAAGTCAACTTCTTCTTTCTTTTTGTGTTGGATTTTCTTTTTCGCTTCCTCATTATACATTTGCGTGCGCGCGCGCGCGCTCCACCACACGACGGCTTAACGTCAATGTATTTTTGGCTGCTGCTTGTGTTTAACGAAAGACAACAAGCGCGCGCGGAGGAAAAAATAAAACATAATTAATAAGAATGGTTTATTGTACCAGTTTTTGAAGGCTAATCAAGCACTTGATTTCAACTCGTATGTAAAAAATATCTATACCAACGTAAGATAATATAATAATAATAAATGGATCTGTTCGATTCGTTTATTATTAATGATCGAAACACATTGAAACGATTACGTAAAAACGATCGGTAGTAATATAATGAAGAGAGGAAGGAGAGTAGAAGCAATTTGGTAGCGCGCTGAATAAGAGAAGAGAAGAAAAAAAGCTTAATTAAGACGAAATCAAAACATTGAGCAGTCGATATATTATTGGTAGTAGTAAAATCAAACAATGCTTAATTCTTTGTTTAGACGCCACCAATTTATTATTTTTAAGCCTAACAACAAGTAGGTAACATTACAATAAATTATTATCAAAGTAGAATAATTCCATCATATTATTTTACGCTAAAATTTGTGGTTCATCTTATATTAGCAATAAATAAGTAACAATTTTAGGCAGTTGGAAACATGGTTTAAGAAATAAATTACTTATACACCTTTTATATGTATTTAGCAAAACTTAGATGCAAAAAATGAAGAGAGGAAGGAGAAGAAGCAATTTGGTAGCGCGCTAAATAAGAGAAGAAGAAATCAAAAGGTAGTAAAGTCAAACGATGCTTAATTCTTTTTGTTTAGACGCCACCAATTTATTATTTTTAAACGTAGCAACAAGTAAATAATATGATAAATTATCAATGTAAAAATAATGATAATTGTAATAACTTTTCGAAATTGCAGGTAAATGTATAAGGGACTGAAAGTGATTTAATTGTTTACGTGATTTATGATTGAATATATGACATTATAGTCGAAATGTTGCTCTCCCGAACAGAGCACTCAATTTGAATTAGAATCGAAAATTCACAATGCATCATGACAATTTCAAACATGCCAAGATAAATCGTTTCCTCCTTTTATATTATAAAAATATATAAGGTTTGGTTTATGGCAGTTTTTTTTGATTGTAGATAGGTAATAACAATGTAAAAAGATCGTTATCAAAAATTAAAAGGATGCTTTTAGTTAAATTGGTGGAATTTCAGTGATATTTTAATAGAGAAACGGCTCGAATAAAAATATAAACTATTCGTTGACGTTTATGTGTTTCCTTTTATGTGTGCGTTTATTTTTTAACTTTCATGTGCATAATTTAATAAATTTAACAATAATTTTGAGAGAGAGAGCGTTTCGTTGTGTGTGTGGTATTTATGAAGGCAGATGTTACCATAATTATCATCTGCTCGTATAGTGCGGCTGAGCTTGATTCGTTTATATTTTTGTACATACATCATGTGGAATTACATTAATCCCCATGAATTATTAAAGTAAACATTTAAACAACAAATATTTTGGAGGATTATTCACATTCTTACCGGTTGGTTGGTGACTGCATTTTGTTGCTGCTGCTGCTGCTCTTTTTTTCGCTCGCTGCCTATATTATTGTGATGTTTTGACAAGGATTTTGTTGTGTTAATCAAATGATTAACCTTTGCACATACATAAATTATCATCTTTTTGTGATCGTGTATGAATTTTAATACATAATATATTAGTAGATTTATAAATTGTTGTATATTTGTATGTAAGTACCTAAACACAAATATAAAACTACAGCAGACTCTCGGTTAATCCGCAAAACTAATAATTTACGAGAAAAATGGCCAATAAAGTGACATCATTTCAGTTTTCGCATTAATGCTTAAATTGTATTTGCCATTTCCATTCATTAAATCGGAATAACGCACACATTTTTTAAATGAGACCTTCTTAGTCACTGTATTTTAATTTCTTTTGTAGATATGTAAAATAAAAATTCTAAGAATGCAAACAATATATAAATTAAGAATTTTGACATCGCGATTAGTCAGCAGAACTAATAATATATTAGAAAAATGGTAAATGAAGTAACATCTTTTCAGTTTTTGCATTAATATCAAAATTGTGTTTGCCATTTTCATTCGTGAAATAGGAATAACGCACTTTTAATGAGCCGCAGTAGTAAATGAAATGAAATTTCTAAAAAAGCAAACAAAATCGTCAAGTCATTTACAATAATATTAATCCAATTTATTGTAATAAAATGGACAGATTTTTTTTAAATAATACCTTCCTAGGCACTATATTCGTATTCCTTTTGTAGGTAAGTAAAATAAGAATTCTAAGAACGCAAACAATATCGCGGATAACCGAAATAGTACTATAAAATAAGATTTTTGGCATCGTGGTTAATCCGTAAAGTGGTTAATTGAGAGTCTAATGTATTAAAATTTAATACATTATCTTGCTAAAGTAATTTTTATTCCCGAACTTGATATTTTGCTAATAATGCATTAAACTCTCATTATTGATTTTACCAAAATTGCATCACAATCAAATAATGTTAATATTCTTCTTATAAATAGCAACGATGATAACATTGTTGATGTTTTATAGTTTTATTTACTTTTTTCTTACTGTTGTAATAAAAAATATTTATACGTGCATAAATCCTTCACATCATAAAGCTTAGTTCATAAAAATATTTAAATTATCTTGATTTATAACCATTTTAATGTTTTATGAGAGAAATATATATCTTACTTATAATTTACCAGTAAATGTAAAGCGTCGTCCAGTTAAAATTTATTTTGCCGTAATGTGGCGACATCTGAACTTGCTTTCAAATTATTTCAGTAAAAATATTATGCATTAAGCCGTATACGACATTTGACATTCTAATAAATTCCTCCTTTTTTCTGTAAATGAATTATGCAATAATGATACAAGTATTTTTTATATATTATTAAAATTTAATTGTTATATGATGACAAAGTAATGCAAAGCATATTTGCAATCAACTTTAATCAAGTTGAACAGATGATATATTTTTCATTTTTAGTTTTTGTACTGACTGAAGCGAAGACAATACAAAACAATGCAGCTCATTAACTAAATATTTGAATGAGCTTTGTAATGGATGAGTCATTTATAAAATGAGAAAAGAAAATAACAACATGGTTAGTTATGAATAAACATTTATCTAAATATTTCATCATTGCTAATTATTTTATGAAAGAAATTTCTTCGTGTACTTGTATCAACATGTATTCTATTCAATTAGTGTTTAAACAAATAGATTTGTCATTAGTACAGTTTGAAATTTAAGGTACAGCAATGTAAATTGTTATAGAAATACATAATGCACTTTTTAGAACAGTTAAAAAGTGTGACACGTAATATTTTTACATTTACCGATTCAATTAATTTCGTTCTCTAACTGTTTATCCCTTTTTACGAACTTTTTGAGATACGAGCTGCGACTCAGACTGATGTTTCAGCGTTGGTCGATAAAATCGTTGCATTTTTTATATATGTATAATGTATTTGAGATACGAGCTGATTGTATACATTTTCTACTTATACACATATATTCAATTCAATTAGCATTTAAAGAAATAGATTTGACATTAGTAAAGTTTGAAATTTAAGGTATAGCAATGCAAAGTGTGTTGTAGAAGTAATGCACTTTTTAGAATTCTCTACTATTGTAATATATAGGTAGTACATATAACCTTTTGCAGAAGTTATATCGCAAGTGGAATTAAATTTACATCTAGGTTAAATTGTTTAAATAAATTATGCCACACAGTTAGGGCATTAGACATAAGATATTATTACACCTTAGTGGTCACGTCCTCATAGTTATATATATAACATATTTCATGGTCTGGCACGTCTAAAATGTAAGTACGTACGTTCCCATTTATCTGGAACACTTGACTTAAACTAACAAAAATACAATAAAAAGATGTTTGTATTCCCACCAGCGCGATGACGAAAATTGAAAAATCCACCTCCTACCTAAATGGATTTGTCCTTAAAATCCATTTATACTTTTGTCCGCATAAAACTTTAGAATAATATCGAACAATGATGATGATAATAATAATTTTTGCATCTCTTTATAGAATAAAGTAGTAAGAAAGTTCTTCTTAAATCGTCAGCTTATCTTTGAAAAACATGCTGGTTTCTAAGTGGGACTGCTTCAGATAGGCTACTTATAACTTCCCAATTCGACTCGTTATTATCTTAAATCCATTCAATATTATTTCGATTCGAAAAAAGAAAAGGCAAAACAGACAGCGCGTACCCTCTTTGTTTATTTGATTGACATTCCATATAAATATATAACGGGCAAGGAAGAAGAAGACAAAAAAAAAACGAGTAAAGTTTTTGAACGAGCCTCTTTAAGTTATACAAACCTCCCTGGAATAAATGGAACACAGATATGATATTATCCGAACAAAAGAAACCTTTTACTTTTTTAATCTTAAAAAATCCTCGAAATGTTTTTATAACCACTTAGAAAGATTTATTCGTTGCGATGCGTTCTCAATAAATGACGAATGGAAATTGCTTGCTTATACGTTATTCTATAACTAGAAATAAATTTAGGTAAGTATTGTACAAAGCATAAATAATAGCAAAGAGTTTTATTTCTTCAAGGTGGTTATAAGATTGTAAACAAATTACTTTATAATTTATTCACTGCACAATACGTTGGTTAATAATGTCAATTACACCTAAAATTTTATTAAAATAGGATAGATTTGTTAATATTAGAATTGCTTTAAAACAAATAAATGAAGAACGCAAAAGACGATTTATTCCCACCGATACACTCCCAATAAATGAAAGATGTGAAATTGCGCTTATAACTACGATAGCAAATTTATTTTTTATTTTGCCTTATTTCGTTCGTTCGAAGCGAGCGGAAACAAAAGGTGAGAACGCCAATAAAGTTGCTTTAAGATTACCTGACCTCACAGGGCCGTATCGTTTGCATATATTACAAGTATTGATTCAGCATTCAACGATAAATTGAATGCGGACCGCCACTTTTTCACTGTCTAAGTGTATTAGTCCCAAGAGTCCGATCAAACCCCGAAGTGCATTTTCGAATCAAGTCCCGAACCCTTTCACTTAATACTTATATAAAAGACCATTGAGGGGAAAAATGCTCAGTTGTAGTAGTCGTAGTCCGGACCAAGCGCATCCAGATTACTTGTTTGCATGACGTACTTACATACCAAGAAAATGAAATGAAAAAAATTAGTACGAATTGAGCATAAAGCGAAAAAAATGTGCGCGCTTAATTTCTTACCGCTTTTTATGCGGTGTGCGCGTTCGTGTGCCCTTTGCGAATTTATCTTGTCGCTTTCATTCACTCGAATTTTGTTTATTTTAGTCTAGCTCCCATTCAGCAGGACGGAAAGCCACGATTCATTTCACTAAACCTCTTTGGCAAGAACGTCTTGCAATTAATTCTCTCATGGAGCACATGCACATACACCAACCCAACCATCCGCTGCTAGAGAAAAGAAAACAGATATTTCTAGATTAAAAACAAAAAATGGTTTGCATGAAATTTATATTTTCTGTACGCTTTCCCTCATTCATACCAAAAAAATTTACTGCTTTATTTCCGCTTTCTTTTCATTTATGAAAACTTTAAATGCTTTATTCTACAGATAACGTTGAATTTTCCTTTATTACTTCTCATATTTATCTATTAGGTAATTTTCCTTTTAAATTTTCATTGATTATTATTGTTGTGATATCTAGGGGAGAGTGGAGGAATCCCGCACCTCTAAAAATAATTGGTTATTGTTCTTAAATAACAAATAATTAATAAATTGCAACTAGTTTACATGAAAGAGGAAGTAATATACTATCTAAATGAATATAAAAAATTTCTGAATTAATGTAAGTCAGTATGAGAAAATCAAAAAAGCCGCAAAATGGTAGGGTAATTATGCGCTCTAACAAATAAACTAGGCAAAAAGGCTACATATTGTAAACAATCATCATTTGGGGGCAGTAGGTGATGAAAAGAAATAATATTCATGACTAAAATTTAATTTAATGTGCCAACAATTAAATCAAGAGATGCATTTTTCGCACGAAAATGAATTCAATATTAATTGAAATTCTTGGCGGAGTGTTTCAGTTGAATTAATTGTAAATTTCGCGTATTGAAATTAAGTTTTAATGACAATTTACATAATTTATCCAAATATAACTCACTCATTTTAATTAATTTAAAGTAAATGTAAATACATATAACATAATGATTATTAAATTATACTATTTGCAATTGGTTTTACCTTATGAATGAACCTATTATTCTAATGTTGACAATTGCTTATTTGCATTAAAACAAAAGTTACATTAATACATTTAGGTATATACTTATTACGCACATTTAATTATTTAAATGAATATATTAACGTTTTTAATGCGCTTTTAAGATTATTTAATCAATTTCGTCTTCGTGCAATGTAAAATATACTAAATGCATGTAGAGCAGACGAAAGATATTGAACATTTCCGCATTGTAATTTAATTAAATTTCTATCTCATACCATTTACAAAATCTTTATCTTGATCATCTTGTTTACTAAAGTTAAATTGTCATTAAAATGCCAAGAGTGCGATGTGCGAAAATGTTGATCGGCGCAAGACGAAAGCATACGAAACAATAAAAAGTCGTTAAATTGTTAATTTTGTATTTTATTAAGATGCCGCTTTATCTCTTGTAGGGCAAAAAAAACGACGACTGGCCATAAAACTGTATTTAATTAATGTTATGTTTGTCACATCAACAATCGACAAGTGGAATAGAATGAAAATGTTTACAATGTAATGAAATGTGTTAATTAATGATGAAAATTTTTGTGTATTATCTTAAATCTCATAGGCAAAATGCGCATTATTGTAACAGAATGAATGTCATCATGATGAATTTTGATAAATGATGGTGGTGTTGTTAATAGAAATCTTGGGGACAATCAATTATCTAATATAGTAGAGTAGTAGAGAGTAGAGTGTTTGCATAAAGTAAAAAGTTATCTTAGAAATTGAATACTTAGATTGAGCCATTGAGTATCTTCTGTTGGTACAGATATAATAGTTTTGATTGGTGTTTGAACTAATAATAAGCAAACATTTATCTTGGAATAGGGATGTTATATAATACGAGCGAAGCCATTTATCAGTACGTGTAATCCTGGAAGTCGTCGATCCTTGTTAGTAGTTAGTTTGTATGTCGCGTTATGGATAGGGAGATCAGCGAGCCGTAGCGCCGCCATCGCTGCACGCTGTTTACCGTAAACACAATGGAAATGGTCCTGCTGATTTACCGACCGTAACATACCGCTGTCACCACCACCGCGACGATCTCGTTTACCAAAGCGCGTCCATCCACGAAATGCGTACGGTTTTGCCTTCTGTAATACACATACACACACCCATCTAATATGTCCGTCTCCCGAACGCACCATCATCATCAACATCAACTGCATTGCACATTCCGCCTTCCATTTCGAGAAAGTCGAAACCATTGTTTTATTATTCAAGTTAATCAGCGCTCGCTTATAAAGTTAGTTGTACGAAATCCATTTACACACATACACACACACACACACGTTGTACATGTGAGCAGAGAGGAGCAGGAGCAGCGCAAATCTAAAAGAAAAACTCTTTCCATGGAAATTTCTTCAAACATTCACGGCACGTAAATTTCTCAGCTTATTTTTCCACTCCTACAACTTTATACATTTTTCATCACTTTTCAACTTCACACAACTAATTAATTATTTTTTCTGGGTCGTCGTCGTGTGCGCACCCACTAAAAAGCAATTAAAACTGAATGATAACTTGCACCAAGCGCATTTTTACGTTGATAAGTAATAAAATATCTAAAATATGTATTTTTTCAGTACAATTATATAGAAGATTATGTAAAAAGAATGGAATATTATAAAGCAGTTAAAAATGTTTTGAAATTCGAACTGCAACAAGGACTGATATTTCGTTTGAGAACCGAGCTGCATTCCGAGAGACGAGTTGTAGTTTGAGAAGTTTCCGCGTCAGATGATAAAATACCCGCAATTTTTAATTAATAATGTGTTTCGTTTTAAGTGCAAGCTGATTGAAGAAATTAAACTCGTATCTAGAGGTACCACCGTATTTTATAAGCTCTCCAGGCGCGCACTCAAAGCCATACGTCTGTGGACTGATAAGTTTCTGACTTTCTAAAGCTGTTTTCCTATTTTTAAATGCTTTTTATGTTTTTAATGACATTTTAGCGCCTTTTTCGGCAAAATGTAATCCAAAAACGAAAACAATAATCAAAAACACGACAAAATTGTTATATTACGAAAAAAGAACAACAAAAAGTTACGTAAAAAGTAGTAAAAGTAGTAAAAGAGAACAAAAAATTAAATTTCTGGGTGCGCGTTTGAATTTCTCTTTAAAAAAATGATAAAAATAATATTGGATATAAAATATGGCCATTCCAAGAATAAACTTAATTCAATTAGGCTTGACCTGCACATATATATTTAAAGGTGAGGTAAGGTGAGCACCACATGTGTGTAACTATAGATTACGATCTGCAAATTCGCATTAATATCAATTAATGTGTGTAATGAATATCTAGCTATACAAAACCGCTACCACCACGTTCTTCTTCAGGTAATAATTATTCGTATAATTAATTGTGGCGTGGATTTTTCGCATAAATTCATTTCTCGAAAATATAATCTTGTTAAATCTCACAAAAACATCTTAAACATAATTTTTCAAAAAACAACTTCAGCTCTTCGGGGCAAAGTTTTAGTGGCAGCACAGCAACTTTGTCGCTAATGAGCAATATAATTTACTTAAGGACGTAAATGGTAAGCTTGTTATAGCCAAAAATGTTTCCTTCAACCCGAAAACAAAATAGCCGAGATTATTAGCTTGACAAGATTGATATAGAATAAAATAAGTTTTTAAAATATTGTAGTTTGTAAACCGTTCAATTGTAAAATGTTTACTAATAACTCACATATTGTATGAAGCTTATTATAGGCAAAAATGTTTCCTATACCCAAAAAAACAAAATATCTGAGATTATTGGCGTGACAATATTGATATTTTCAAAATATTTTCTACTTTGTAAACCGTTCAATTCTAAAACGTACTATTTATATGTATTATACTAATAACTCACACACATTGTATTTGCAACAGTTTTAGATCGTATCGCAATGTATGGAATAATACTCTATCTAAGCCTGGATGTAAACTATGAATGAAGTTTACAAAGGTAAAGTCTACAATGTAACAGCACAGAGAGGTTCTATCTAATATAATCAATATATTAATTTTTAATTAGCTACTTTTAGTTGAGACGATGTAACAACGTTTAATAATGCTCGCAGCATTATCTGAGCTTAACAATTTTCTTCTTTGATAAAATTTTGGTTTAAATTTTTGTTTTGCAAATACTTTGCGCTGAGATAACCTCGACGAAACTCACAAAAACTTTAATTTCTTTATACATATATATGATTATAAAAACAAATGTATCTTTTTATAGAAATACGTTTTAATTAAAGGAAGGTGCAGGAAAGTTTGTATAAGTCGGCATGTAATCGCTTCGTAATTATTATCGCTGCAATAAAATCTAATTTATTGGATCGCACAGGCATCATTTAACATTCATAGAATTTTTTCGTCTTCCAGTCTAGGGCAAGTGATGGCCAAATTGAATATTTTTTGCGACGTCGAGTTACTATCACCACCAGAGAGAGAGAGGGTTGGAGGAAGCAATTTTTAGTGTGGCCGCGCTACAACAATAACAACACAGACGAAAAAAATTCTTTTGAAATACAAATATTTGCGGTAGTGTGGAAAGAGAGACAGAGCAGTATATGGTTGGTTGTTTGGGAAAAAAAAAACCTTACAACACAGAGAGAAAAAATGCTCAACACTATCACTGCTGCGTAGAGCGATGCTGACTTGACTCCTAAGTTTTTTACACACACACACACACAGTCGCGGTTTTATTTGTTTTGAATTTAGAGCGAAATTGTTTGAGGACTCAATTCCGCAACATTTTTTTTGCTCTTGTTTGCATTGCTTCCGGCTTGCGTTTGTCGTCGTTCGTTGGCTGCATGATGCTTTTTTTTCAGTGATATGAAAAATTCTGCATTGCAACTTCAAAAGAACTGCTTACGTCTTATGCTTCGTCAACAACAACAATACGTTTGTGTTATTTATTTATGACATTTATTTTATTGCATTATTTTCTAGCTTGTTATTGTTGTTTATAGATCTACGCACATAAACAAACATATTTTCTATATAGGTAACAGATTAAATCAGCGATTTATTAAATTAGATAACTAATAAAAGATTTACTTTGTTAAAAATGTCAACAAGTACAATAATTTACATTTAATTTTGGCTAATTTTTTGTAGTTTTGATAGCACTATTCTGAATTAGAGATAAAGAATCATTAGAAATTTAAGTTTAAGCCCATTACATCATTCATATCTTGAGAAAAACCAAAAAATCCAGATTTTGTATGAGCATTTTGTCTATCTAAGACCAAAAATATGTTTTCCTTTAAATTTCACTTCTTTACATAAACAAACTATAATATCTCAATAAAAAAGAATATAAATAACACATAGATATTTAAGAATTTTCATATTTAAATAAATAGAAATTACAAATTTGAATCGATTCACTTTTCCAGCTGTATTTCAAACTATTTATATGAAATATTACTGGAAACAAGTAATAACTCTTAAACAATACTATTTACTTAGCTATATTTTTAATTCCAACAGTATAATTTACTTTTTCAAAAATTGAATGTTTTTTTAGAAATGTAGCGATAGCGGATTATATTTTAGATTAAGTTAATAGTTAAAATCAACGAGTGAGCTTTGCCGAGTAAGGTTGTTTATCGATTATATTGGCTGAAGTTGGTGATTATTTATTGGTGTAAAGTTTGCTGGTGGTGCAAAAGCTAGTGAATATTTACCGATGTAAAATAGTTGTTGGTGCGGAGGTGAAATGTATTTTTTCGGCGTACGTACGTAGTAATTTTTTCCCTACAAAAGTTTTGACATAAATCTTAGACGATAAAAGCTTTTAAAAATTCCAGTTACGTTACTGGACATGTTATTTTCACTAGTATGCAATAATAATGGAAAAAAGTCGTTGAGTTTTATAACAAGTTGTCAAGTATCCTTATTTATCCTTGTTCCGAGAGCAACAGCGCAACCACTTTATGAATGGAATATATAAGAAAAGTCGAAGAGAGTTTTATCAATTTTATGTTACACGAAAGAGTCCTTATAAAACTTTTTCTTCTACTCGACCAAAAACAAGCAAAAATATATATTGAATAAAAAGTTAATAACAACACGCGAAAAAGCATATTAATAAATATTGACTGCGCATTAAGACAGATAAGATAAGACAATGAAATTTATCTATAAATCGTGTATTTTATTAAACTTGCTTACTTTTATGTTATTTAGATGCATGTAAGGAAAATTAAAAATTGTTATGTGCAATAAACTTGGATAGTAAACAGTTCTTTCAATTTTCTAACAATAAAACTTGTCGTATATAAAAAAAACTATACGTCGTAATTGACAGATTTTGATTTTATAAACCAATAGGCGATGACAGTGGAATAAAAGCATATTGCTGTTTCCATCAATTTTTCGCAAATAGAAAAATGTCTGCATGCATAAAGTATGAATAGTTTTCAATTGCGCAAATCGTAATGAAAAATAAGTTATTTCAATAGCTGGAATAAATTTAATACGTGTACCAAGGTACTTTGTATTCCTCGATGATAAAAATGTTAAAAATTTATATTTCCCTCAAATAATGGATGTTTATAGAAAGAAATAAAATACTTCTTCTAGTATTTTTAAGCGCAATATTTATTATCTGTAAATGCGTTAAGAATTTTTAATAAAGATTGAATGAAAGCGTACGTATATATTTGTACTTACGTATGGAAAAGAATTATTACATAATTATTTGTGATTGTCAGATTTGAAAAATATTACAATAAAACGAAAATGAAAATTGAACGTCTAGCAAATAAATTTAATGATAAGATGTTTGTGTTGTAGTATAGCGCGCAAGTGTGTGTGTGTGTGTGTGTGTGTGTGTGTGTGTGTGTCGCGCATATAGAAACATGTAAGCTTTATACGTGAAGATATGATAGCTGTCTTCGTATGCAAATTAACAACATTAACATACGTGTCGTTTCTCCTAAGAACACACCAGAATCGTTGGAAAATTGCATGGCTGTAAACATAATTTGCATTCATCTCACATACGCCTTGTCCTCATATTTAATAAAAGCGCAATCTATTCATCATTCAAAAACTCATAAAACACCAATAACCACTTGTTTCTTCATTCTCTTCTCATACAATTTTCAACATTGCTGATTTGTTATTTCTACAACATGTATGTAATTGCATATTTAAAAACATTCACAATCATTTATTTATGATACATGATAAAAAAATAAAAATGATAGAGATCTGTTTTTCAGTTGTCAGAACTCCTGTTGCGTTTTCAAATGTTGAACACGCAGGAAAAAAAACCAAAACCAACCAACCAACCAACAACGATTGTTGTTGCTGGTGCTGCGTTTTGTTTTTATATAATTAATAGCCACCAAATTATATTAACATATTTTCTTCGTTGTCCTTTTATAAATATGATTTATTAAAAACTTATTGCGAACATGCTTTCATTGACATTACAATCAATTTTATTTATTTTCATTCTTCATCATCATCATCATCATCATCATCATCATCAGCATGATTGTGTCGTTTTGTTTCTCGAACGCTTTGTCATTTTTCAAATTTCATTGTTGATTTCATTTTTTCTGTGCGCTGACAAAATTATTCTTCTGTTATAATTGATATAAATGTGTTAACGATTTAGACTCCAAAGCTGTATTATTCTTACATGAAAATGTGAGCAAATGGCAACAATAATTCTAAAAACGATGACACTCATGTTTGATGGCTTTTACATCTGTCCCCCAACAGAGATACAAAATACTGTACACTGGTAAACTTAGTCTTTTGATCCACACTACATAAATTATATACATAGTATAATATTTACTAAATAATTTGTTTCTTGAAATGGTAGATAATAATAATTTGTCATATACATTATAACATAATATTTGAAACGCACATTCATTACTTTAATATTTTTTTATAAAATGCAACGTAATAGGTAACAATTTCCAAAAAAGAGAGAAAGAGAAAAGATCACATATTCGAAATATTGAAATATTATGTCTGTAATCTTATCTTAGTAGGTGTATAGTTAAAACAATTCCTAATGTTATTACTTTTAGGCAATTTCTACAATTTTCCCCAAAAAAGCAACATCTGTTGTAGTAAGCTTAGTTTAATTGTAAAATCAAAGATAAAAATTTCAGTATGTATGTATGTAATGTTACGCAACTATTTTTGTAAAATAATCTACAATTTTTGTGCTTTTAACTCCATTTCTTACATAAATCATTTGAACATTTGAAGAAAACTAATAAAACCTTTATACAATAGTATCAATATTTATAAATCCTATTTACCTGTCCACGTTTAAATCAACGGTTTCCTCAGAAGCGTATTTCAATTGAAGGGGCAACTTTAGGGAAAATATTATACAGTTTTGAAAAATCCCCTAAATCAGCAAAAATTTCATTTAGAATTTTAAAATTTGTTCCGATTTTCTGTTTTGTTGCTGTGTGCACCACCCCATGTTTATAAAATTATATTGTCATAAGGCAGAGATGCAAGAAATTTGCAATTGACTATGATTTAAAAATCTACACTTTCTATAGCAATAAATGTTTGTTGTTACAAATAGCCTTAATGGTTACGAGATTCTTTTTACAATTATTTGTTTTTAATAATTTAATTTAAACACCATGAAAAACAAACTATTTAATTATGTAAATGATTATTTATCAAAGGTGTAAAGTTGTAAAGCCATTTTGAGAAGTTGGTGAGCACTTACGTAGGTAGAAATAATTTGTTCCATACATAATATTTTGTCACATAATAAATATTTTTTTATATAGATTCAAGTTAACAAATGGGTAAATTATGTACCATATGGATTGCAAATCTAATTGTTGATTAATTAAGAAAGAAAATAAAAGTAAATTATACCTTTGCTGGTAATTAATCTAATCGCATTGAAATCTAAACAGAAATCGAGTTTCCTTTACTTTTAGTAGTCTTGAATACTTCATTTCATTAAAACCGAAAATTCAACGCTTTCGTTCAACGCTCGCTGTATGAGTGTACGTACGTATTGAATAAAAGCTTCCTTTCCTAACGCCTTCTCCATTTTAATGGAAAATGTCGTTTAATTGATATACACATTAGCGTTGTGACCATTGTCTAATTATACACATAGAAATTCATTCATTTCGAATACTAAAAAAATATATACAAAAAATACACGTATATGATTATATATTTTACGTATAAAACACAATAGGCTTTTGTTTCGTTGTTAATTCCAATGCATATATATACGTATGAGCATTTATAGATAGACACATACAGTTGGAGAATACAAAAAAAATGAAGCCCACATTATATTCTCACGCCTACATGCGCGCATACAGCAGAGTTTAACCCTATCGCCGCTTCAACTATGTGCTCACTTATATCTTTAACACATATGTGGCGTTTCCTGTACGCCTCAAGCAGCATCCCATTCGAAAGCGATGATTACGGAAATAGCGATTAACAGAAAAAAAATCCCTACCGCCTGTCTTTTCAAACATAAAACAGCCAAACGTACTTTAGATGTATGGCGTTTTAAACGTTGCTGCTAGACGAACACAAAAAAAATCTAATTGATGCTTCAAAAATAAACATTCGGAAAATTGTGCATGATGCTGCTTAAACGAATCGAATTTACAGTTTCATTGGTCACATTAAAAATAAGCTGAAAAATGTTGCCGCGTAAATTTCATGAACATACAAGCTGGAATTTCGTTAATTTACTGATACATTCATACATATGTATATGACGAACATGTTTCGGATGTTTTAGTTATTTCAATTTCGAGATTTTTCCTGTGTTTACATATTTTTTGTTGTTATCCACTAATGAAAAACCGCGCTGTAAACAACACAATCTCGATATCAGACAAACAACAGATTCGTACAATGTATAAACATATCTGTGTATGAAATTAGTAGATGTAGGTAATATTTTTATTAAATAAACTAAATTAATTTTTATCCTCAACTTTTATTTTGCTAATTTTAAAACTGTTTATCAGACTTGTTGTTATAAGAAATTGAAGGATGTGCGTGCAGCAAAAACCAGATCGTTATTTATCATATTTCTGGGAAATAAAAAAAGTTTTTAGCTAAATTTAAAGTTTAAAATTGTGAATACAGCTCAAAACTGCGAAAAAAAGGAGCTGTCTCATGATTAGGCTATTCCAAGTACTGTCAAACTGCTACTGGAAGGGAATCTGTCCATATGTTTTGAACGAAAGAATAGCCTTTAAGTAAAACGATCAGTCATCTTCAAGAAATATATACTGACAGGTTGTCTTCTAGCAGTTAAAATGACATATTTAGGAATATAATGGCTAATTGTTGTAGAGCTTTAGAGGATAAAAAATTAGAAAATTAACTATTTTTCTTACAAAAACCATTAATTTGAAATTAATGTTCACCAGCTTCATTTTGGATAAATTGGCATAAATTAAGTAAATAAGTAGGCAGATATGATTTGCGGTTTGCTAAAATATGATAAATACATAATTTCAATGTACCTAGGCAAAAATATGTTTAATGAAATATCTCTTTAGTAAATTAATCCAGATATTTAATCAAGTTAATTGATGTGGTTGTAAATATATACATTAACAATGAATTGGTAAGTAACTACGTATTGTATAGCCTAGTTATCAACAATATGTGTAGTAAGTAGAGATGCAATATTTATTATATACGTACGATTGTCATAACATTCAATAACATTAATGTAAAGTGGAGAATTTGTTATTAAATTAGCATTAAATTGATGAATTGTTTCAATAAACATTCAAATATAGGTAGGTATACCTATCTAGACTTGAACATTTTCAGTCATTTTTTAACAAAAATTAAAAAGTGATTGAATATTCCAAAGTTTGAAGCAATAAAATAATTTGTGTTTTGATTTTTTACATTTAATAATAAATAATTGCACATTTTCTATACATTTATCTATAGCAATAACACCATTGCTCTTGGCGAACCATTATTATCATAAATAGATCTATAGCGAACTGAAACCAAGTGTTTATATTTAATTACTATTCTTGTTATTTATAATGCTGATGTATTTAAATATTTTTTGTGTAATAAATTGACACTAGTAACATTATCAATAATATTTAATTTGTTTTTATCTCCAATCTAATTTGCTCCACTTGTCGGAAATATTTTGTGTGCATACATGCATCCCTGCGGAATATTTATAACTATACACACAAAAAAATACATAATATTTATATTTTAATTTGAATATTTCATGTTATTTATAAAGATAATATACATTTTATTAGTTAGTTACAGTTCATTTCATTTAATGTTTTCGCTTTTTGTTAAATAAATTTTATATGATTAAACTTTTGTTGTTATGCAATAATATCAAGTGCAGTAAGCTTTTGTGATTTTGTATGAATAATAGTGTAATATTAATTCATTATACCGTAATATCTTTATTCAAATTTAGCATATTTTTATGTTGTGATTATTTTGCAATTGAATAAAAGTTTCAATAAATTTAAAACAGTGCGACGGAAATAATCTAAAAATGACAACAACATATATTCTATATGCTAAATATTTATGATTTATTATACATAAATATTATTTTTTCAAATGATATATTTTGAGCATATAGAATTTAATATTAACATAATAAATATTTTTGGATGCGCAGTCAACAAATTTAAATTATTTTTTAATTTAAATATAAATGCTTGTTTGTTGCGAAATTATTATTATATTCTGCGTTGTGAAAGACGTAATATTAAAAATTTATAAAATAATAAAATCATGTTGATGTTATTTTCTTGTTGTTTTAGTAATAATTTCAATGCTTAAACACACACATCCGATCCTTTTCGCTTAATAATATAATACGTCTCTGTTTTAAAATCTGAGTATTTAATAATATAGCACTCGAAATAACCCTACAATTTCTGGCTCTCAACCACTCCAAACGTCTTTCGTATTTATTAAATTTAAACGTTTGACATGGAGTACTCAATTACTTTATTGTTTTTTCAATATGTAAAATGTAGAAACAAAACATGCCGATTAAAAATAAAAGATGAAGAAAAGGGTGAAATAAAGTGTAAGCGCTTTAGAATAACTGGATGCTCTTTCATTACGCTCTTTGTTGAGTTTAATCAAGTAAAGTCGTTCCTTTTAGTCGCTCTTCAAACATAAAAGCAAATGATACATTGACATCGATTAAGACTCAAACATTCCTCCTCCTTTTTTCTGCTTTATTTATAGATCATTAAGTATACATTTTTTTTATCAACGCCGAATTGTTTCGACAGGCCGCCCATCATGATTTTTGATTGTTACTTTTGTCTGTGTGCTTTTCGTTTTTAAAACGCGTGATTGACAGTAGCCTTTAAAGGGATGATTTTTAACAAAAACCATCAATTTTATTATTCGGTATAGACTTTTAAATTGGCTTGAAATGTACAATTTAACTTTAATAAGATGTAAAAGTATACTCAACTTTAATTTCATCAATAAATTTACATCCATTGCCAACTTATTTAAGACATTTTCACTAATCAATGTCGTTATTTAGGTGAAATTGGATACAATTTTTTTAGTAATACCTACTTTAAGAGAATTTTGGATTTATACCTCCTCTATATGAATACAAAGTAAAGGATAGTAGTTTGTCTATGTTTTCTAGTAAATAATTTGACAAATAGATAAATGTCCGGCAATATATACGACAAATAAGTTATTTACTAATCAAGCAAAATTTATTAAATTAGTAATATTATTTAGTTGATACATTTTCTAGCTAATAAAATTTAAAATTGCAGATAACAATTACCTCTTTTTGGACCTTAGAACAAAATTAAACCCACATTGGCATATACGTGATATATGCAACATTTTTTTAACTTAAAAACCGTAAAAGAATGCAAATCCACGAGTGACTTCCAGAAAAGAGTGGCAGCGAATTAATTTACTGAACAAGAAGTTTAGTTAGTAGTTATTAGAATTAAAAATATTGAAACATTTATATCTGTATATCTGTGTATTATATTCAATTGACAACTCTTGTTTATTTTTTCTCAGCCGTCTTGTTCTTATATTAATTTATTAGTCTAATAAATTTACTAAACTGGTAGTTATTAGAAGTTATACTTGTGTAATTGTAAGAATTAATAAGAATAAAAATTACTCCGTAATTTCGTAGTATGTACATATGTTAAAACATTTTTTGATGACAATCTTGTCGTTTGGTATGAACAAATGACCGATAATTTATAAACGCATTGTGTCCCGACGTCGTATAAAAATATTCTTGCTATAGCATTAATAAAAGTTGTTGAAGCAATTTTTGGGCGAAAAATGCATCGTCGTGCATAAAATGCAAAGAAGAAATTATAGGTTAGAAAGGTAAGCATGCTTATCCGAAATAATAGTGTTTTTCGCCCCAAAAAAAGAAAAAAAAATTCCGCGCGCAGCATTTAATAAATGCAAAACGCTCATCGCACACGCATTACAACAATTTTTCGATTAAAAGAGCTTGAGGTGATCATCGGGCATGGAATTCAAAATAGATTTCCTAGAAAATCAAATATTATATTAGTTTTTTTTACTGCTGTGTCTGTGCGCTGTTCGATCAAGATAATATTTAATTGGTCAATTTATAATATTTCTAATAAAATACATATTTAGAATACCCACCTTTTGGCCATCATTACAAGTTTAAGAAGATTATAATAATGTGACTTTAACAGTACATAATGACATGGTTGTGAAAAAAGGACGCCATCTTACATCGTCACTGTTATTAGTCTTCATTACCAAACCTTATTTTATAAAATCATTTCACTCTTTAGGACTGGGTATTTTATTATATAAAATTTTTTATATTGTTATGTTAATGTCCAACATCCTTCATTAAAATGTTGTTTTTTTGTTCGGGAGAAGCAGCATTAAAGTGATAAATATTGACCAAAAAATTGATAATACGTACTTTGTGCGCAGTGAATCATCATCATATAAAGTATGATTAACTATTTTTATATTTTATAATGTGATAGTATATATTTTATTAATACTTTAATCTATCAATTGTATGTAAAAAATTCAATTAATCCTAATAAATCTATGTATAATATATGCCAAATTGCTAATTCAATATGTATAATTATTTTTTAAAATAGCCATTATTCATTCAATAAATTACATAATTAAATAATTAATATCTACTTATTTGAAAATAATACTCTCATTTATTATTCATGATAACAATAGTAAATTAAATCTATTTTTTATATTTATTTCAATTATGGATTTTATATACAGGGTGTTCCAATAAAACACACACTTATTATAAATAAAATTGACGAATTATATATTTAGGGCCAATTTCATAATCATATGTAATACTCCATTAAAATTTAATTCTCCATTAAAGTTATTGATACAATATTGAAGACTTAAAATGTTAA
The DNA here is from genome assembly GCA_030264715.1 of Adinopsis sp. GC000173. NCBI lineage: Eukaryota > Metazoa > Arthropoda > Insecta > Coleoptera > Staphylinidae > Adinopsis > Adinopsis sp. GC000173. Next base: position 520 of record JARJDW010024062.1, on the reverse strand, counting down.
TGGGACAATTAGTGTCATTTGATATAGCTTATTAAAAACAATTGTATACAGCATAGCCAATATTGTTTTTTGGTGAAAATGTTAGGAACATTTAAGAATAAAGCATTGCCAACCTTGTTATTTTGTGGAAATGTCAGGAACATTTGGGAATACAGCATTGCCAACCTCACTAATGGGAGAATTAACTAATAATAAGAATTGAAAAATTTTAAAATGTCCTTAAGTAAATGTAACATTAGCGATTTGATTATAAAATCGGCCCTAAGAATTACACACTTAACTCCTTTAAAACATGTTTAAACAAGTAACGTTTGTCTCTGTTTCTTTTTAGTGCGTCATTGATGCTATTGTAAAATGGATAACTTTTTTTGTATAAATAATTGGAAGCCGCAAGTTTTTTTTAAATAACTTTTTGCAAAGCGAATGAAACAATATGCATTTTCTCCTCGACATTAAAAATGCATCAAAAGAAATCTGTTGCGTTTGTTGCTGTTGCAACAACAAACAACCAACTGAAAAA